>CM076074.1:31717500-31727500 GCA_038088235.1 Zacco platypus | reverse complement strand
TTCAGTGAAGAGTTCTTAAAAAAGTTAAGAACCCGTTTCCACTATAAAGAACCTTTTTTGGGATGGGAAGGTTCCATAGATGTTAAAGGTTCTTGATGGAACCATCAATGCCAGTAAAGAAGCTTCATTTTTAAGAGTGTGGAATCTTTCCATTGCTCTGAAGTTTCTGGAAAATTCCTTGGGGAACCTAAATTCGGACTTACACCCTTAAAGATTCTGGTTCTTTACTGGCATCAATGGTTCCATCCAGAACCTTTAACATCCATGGATCCTTTCTATTCCACATAATGTTCATTATAGTGGAAAAGGTTCTGTAGATTATTGAATTGTTCTTCACTCTAAGAAAAAAATGATTCTTTTAAGAACTGCTCACTGAAAAGTTCTTTAGGGAACCCAAAAATAAAGGTTCTTTATTAGCATTGATGGTTCTGTGAAGAACCTTTAAGATTCATGGAATCTTTCCATGAAAGTTCTTTTGTGGAAAAAGGTTCTTTAGTTTATTAAAATGTTCTTCAAACTAAGAAAACTTGCTCAACTTTTTGATGAAAAATGATTTGGGGAACCCAAAATGGTTCTTACACCCCTGAACAATAAAAGTTATTTATTGGCATTGATGGTTCTGTGAAGAACCTTTAACATTCAAGAAACCATTGCTATAAACTGGGTAAAATGTTCTTCACACTAAGAAAAACAGTTTAAGTGTTCACCGAAAGGTTCTTTGAGGAACCCAAAATGGTTCTTCTATGGCATCGCTGCGAAAACACATCTTTGGTGTTGAATGTTGAATCTTTCCATCGCACAAAAAGTTCTTTTAGTGAAAAAAAGTTTCTTTAGATTCTTTAAATTTTCTTTAAACGAAGACAAAATGCTTCATTTAAGAACGGTTCACAGAAAAGTTCTTTGGGGAACCCAAATATTTCTTAAAAACAAAGATTCTTTATTGGCGTCGATGGTCCACTGAAGAACCTTCAACATTCATGGAATCCTTCCATTGCACAAAATGTTCTACACTAAACAATGATTCTTTTAAGAACGGTTTACTGAAAGGTTCTTTGGGGAACCAAAAATAGTTCTTCTATGGCATTACTGTAAAAACCCTCTTTAGCCATCCCAGCTGAATTTGTAGAATCATCTGTAAAAGGTTCATATGAGGTGATGCATGATTATATCTAATAGACTGGCAGATTAAGCTGTTCCAGTCAGGTGACATAATAGTCCCGACTGGAATCCGAAAGCACATGGAAGTCGTGTTTATGCCCTCACGCTTTCATGTTCCAGGCGTCAGTCATGCGTTACAGGAAGACATGTCCTCGGACATTAAAGAAGGATAATGCTGAAGCATGTGCTGAGAATGTTGATGGTGTATTTGTGGGATTATCTAGCCTGGACTTGAATTAGCGCCATTACGTGCCTCATACCTTTCAGCTTACACACTGACGCATGCAAAAAAATGGAAATTCTCTGGAATTCTCAACAGTAAGAAGTTCATTGTTGCTTTTTATTTCTGCAGGGTTTCACCATCTGTGCCGTTCACCAGCCGTACCTTAGACAAAGACACAGTGCTGGGCGATTATACACTGCCTAAAGGAGTGAGTATTTCATTATTAGCAGTCCTGCTCACTACTGCCCCCTATATGAACCTAGTGAGCACTCTTGATGTCTACCGTCAAACTGGCAGGGAGCTGCCTTCTAAAACAGCATCTTAACTGAAATAAGCGGCTGATTTGGAAAGCTCTACCTTGGCAGCAAAAAAGCGCTCCCCTCACGAAACACATGAGAGTATTGACTCACAGTTGATCGCAATAGAGTTTCATGTTAATATCTTATATATATATGGGAATAGTGAAAAAACAATGCATTCTGGGTAATATTTGTTGTTTAAATATAAATAAAATTACCCAGTATGCATTACTTTTAAGCTATATTACTGTTTCAATGAAAAACGGTATTTTACCACTCAAAAAATAGCTGTAAAAAACAAATTTACACAGTAAAATACCATTTTGCATTCTGGGTAGTGTTTGTCATTTTCGAGCCTATTGGTTACTATCTTGAAAATGACTAATAAAATTACCAAGAATGCATTGTTTTTACAGTATATTACTGTTTTAATAGAAAACGGTGTGAATATGTTACATTTTTTACAGCTATTTTTCTTGAAAATGACAAAAAATATTACCTAGAATGCATTGTAATATACAGAAGTAATATACCTTAAAAACAATGCATTCTGGGTGATATTTGTCATTTAACGACAAATAAAATTACCCAGAAGGCATTGTTTTTACAGTATATTACTGTTTTAATAGAAAACTGTATTTCTTTGCTGTGACTTGTTTGTATCCCATTCATTAGTTTATCATATTATCTATATTAAATGTGAAGTTTTATAGACATTTTATGCATTGCACATGATTGAATTTAAAATATCAAATGTGAGTGCATTATATTTATTCAACCCTATTTCTATATGTTCTCAGACCATCCTGATGATCAACAGTCAGGCTATCGGTTCAAACGAGGAGTATTTTGACAACGGGAAGCAGTTCAGACCAGAACGCTGGCTTCAAAATAAAAGCTCCATCAACCCTTTCGCCCATGTGCCCTTCGGGATAGGAAAGAGGATGTGCATCGGCCGGCGTCTCGCTGAGTTACAGATCCAGCTGAGTCTTTGCTGGGTACGTTTGCAGTGTAGCTGGACTTTAAACAGCTTCTAGTAGGTCTAGTACATGAATGCATTTTCTTCGCCTAGTCCAAATGTTTTGTCTGCTCTTTATCACAGATACTACGCGACTACGAGATTGTGGCCACAGACCATGAGCCGGTGGAAGCGCTGCATTCAGGAACCCTGGTTCCCAGCCGAGAGCTTCCCGTGGCGTTCGTCCCCCGATGAGGTACTGAAATGAGTTCATTCAAGATATGAGCAGAAGTTTGATGCTCCTCTATGCATGGAGAGGATCTTCTCTTTTATTTTAAAACACATTTTTTATTTATTTTTTGTCTCTGCAGATCCCACGTACTAGAACTAACCTGAACGGATGACTCCATATCAATGGATCAGACACATTACGAGACCTTTATATTGCTGCTAACCCATTCAGAATGTATCAGTCTCACACTTCAAAAATACCTCAAACTATTAGTATACATACAGTAGTAAATATGATTATTCTATTTATTTACTTTAAGGAAATGACAGGCTAAATTAAATATTTAAGGTTTTCTCATAATTGCTGCTACCTTCTATATTACTACAGTAAATATATTTTACTAAAATGTTACAATTATTATGTAGAGATGGCAAATTTTCTATGCAATATTGTTTTGTACTGAAATCATTCCGTGTACAGTATTATGTAAATTTTTTCCTTTTTTAAATGCAAAAACTGTGTAGAAATGTACATATATGTCATATAAAACATAAATGTAACATTCTATTTATATACTCAACGTATATTTATGTTTAATGTATGTCTGTGTGAGTGGTGAGAGAACAATGCGACTGTTGAAAAGCGAATCAAGACAATCTAGAAATTCACTGGATATTGTTCACCGCAAACCACTTTTGTTCTTAATAAAAAGTGCAGATGTCACGCTGTGGTCTGAAAGAAATTGAATTCATTATGTGTGCCACATTAAAAATACTTTGCACTCACTTACAAAAAAGTACCACAGTGTTACTACACTGTAAAAAAGTATTGCTGGTTTATTGAAATTAAACCATCGATTGGTTTAATCAACAGAAACTCAAAATATTATGTATTCTGAAGTACATTAATAAGTTGATTTGACAAAAGAAAAAAAAGTTGTGATAACAAATATAATGTACGTTTTTCTGGATGCGCACTGTGGTTTATTCTTTGAAAAATACCAAAATAAATACCATAATAATCATTTTATACCATGGTGTACCTTAGTTTTACTATCTAGAGCTTTAAAAATAAAGCTTTTTATCAGGAAAATATATCAGGACTATAATTATTATTTCTCTGCAGAAATATAAGCTGAAGTTGATTAAAGGGGGGGGGGGGTGTATATATATTAATTTTAAATGAATAATACATTTTATTTTTTTTACCAACTAAACCTCATGCTCACAGGATAATATTTCTTATTTGATACTAAAAATGCCGCACTGCCTTTTTTTGTTGTTGTTGTTTTTTTGAAAATGTAATATTATCACCCATCGCT
This sequence comes from Zacco platypus, assembly GCA_038088235.1. Classification (NCBI taxonomy): domain Eukaryota; kingdom Metazoa; phylum Chordata; class Actinopteri; order Cypriniformes; family Xenocyprididae; genus Zacco; species Zacco platypus. Next base: position 31,723,309 of record CM076074.1, on the reverse strand, counting down.
CTATATTAAGTTGGATATATAAGTACATCCAATTTTATTGGGACACATATACAGTACACTCACAAAAAAAATGATAAATACTACAGTATATGGCAAATATTAAATGCATGATTGCTCACAAAATGTGAACTATTATCATCACCCAGCTCCAGTCTGATAAATGTGACTATAAGGCATGAAGATATTAGGATATTATAAACATTAACATCATGATTTTCTTTGTTTCGTGAAAAACACTATATAAATAAATTTGGATTTACTGGACATCATAAAATAAAATATTTACATTGTACATACATATATAAATCCCTTAAATTATATATATATTAAAATATATTATTTTCATTATATATATATATATATATATATATATATATGTCAGTCAATCCAAATTTCAAGTGATCAAAATAACTATAGAAAATATAATATTATTTTAATATATTTTTATTTTCTGATATTTATAGCATTTTTAGTATCAAAGGTAAAATGTAATAAAAAAAATATATATATGTATGTATATATTATATATATTGAACATTCTATATTTTTATTTCCTGACGCAAAGCATTTTTAAAATATAATATGGTAAAATAAAATCAAAATAAATGATAGAATATAAAATAAAAATATTAATAACATTTTTAATATTAAAAATATATTATTATTACTATTATTGTTGTTTTTCCCTTAAGTATATTTTTCATTTATTTATTTCCCCCTCTGTTGGCCGCACTCCAGTATGAGGTATCGACCCGTTCTCAGGGGGCTTATGGGGTGGATGGGGGTGTTTGGGTTAATTGGCCACTCTGAGCCTGTCAGCTGACACTGGACTGACACAGATTCAACAATGTCATCATGTTCTGGTATTTCACAAGCTATGAACCTGATGTTTTGACAGAAAGGCACACAAAAACACTGCCAAGTGATATAACAGCAGCTACTGTAACTTTAACCCCAGTTTCTCAACGTCCCTTTGCTTTGGCCTGATGCCAGTGTCGTTCACCTCGTGTTGTGTGGGCTCTGAGCAAAAACAAACTCACTACGCCAATAGAGCAATGCAATAGAGTCAGATATCTGATTGTCACCTGTGTTGATAGTCACTCAAGTTGAGCCGTGACTAAATCAGAATGTTTATGTCTTTATTCTTGCAATTGTAATGGAATGGCGTAATTAAATTGTCATGTCCTTATCTTATTCGTTTCCCTGAATTATGGCATGTGTTTATCTTATAGTAGAGCTGCTGGCGTAATTCCTGCCAAACAAGAACAACAAGCTCAATTTTGGGACTATTAAGAGCCTGAGATTAGCATCAAGACTCCATAATTTCACATGAAGGGACACTGACTGATCAATCTATGAACAACATGAGATTAAAAAAAATTAAACTAAATTAAAAAAAACAAACTAAATTACTCATGGGGCCATTCACCTGCTGGAAGCCCTTTATCCAGGGTTAAGAAATGGGCAACAGTCCATACAGAACTAAAGGTTTTGAACCAAATAGAAAGAAGACATTTTATGAGGTCGTTCACTTATCTGATGAAGACATACAAAATAGCCAGTAAAAACTCTTGTTAAATTAAAGCAAATTAATCTAATATTTAACTTAATAAGGATGCAAAATACATTAAATGAATCAAAAGGGACATTTATAATATTACAAAAGATTCTATTTAAAAAAAAAATGCTGTTCTTTTAAAATTTTCTATTCATCAAAGAATTCCACAAAAATATGAAACAGCACAACTCTTGTCGACATTGATAATCATCAAATTATCATATCAGAATGATTTCTGAAGGATCATGTGACACTGAAGACTGGAGTAATGATGCTGAAAATTCAGCTCTGAATCAGCTTTGATCACAGGAATAATGTACATTTTACAACATATTCAAAAAGGAAATCAGTTATTTTAAAGGCACAATATATAATTTTCGCCACTAGAGGTCGCTTGTTCGAAACAAAAGCGTGGAAAAATCACGGGAGATGTCGTCTTCACCTCCACAGCCGATGGAAATCAATCCAGAAATCATGTTCATGGATGAGCTAATGTATTAAAGCCCCCCTGTGGTGAAAATCAAGTTTTAATGTTGTTTATATGTCTATGTGGTGTTCATCATTTCTGGGCTTAAACATTGTTGGAAACGTTTGGGATAATGTAAGTACACAAGTCAACAAAATATGTAAGATTGTTCTAGTGTTTTTTGGATATTTTAATCTAAAAATCTTACATATTGTGCCTTTAAATTGTCATAATATTTCACAATTTCACGTTTTTTTACTTTATTTGTGATCAAATAGATATAGCCTTGGTGAGCATAAGAAATTTCTTTAAAAATCCTTTTAAAAAATGACATATCATCATATCAGAATGATTTCTGAAGGATCATGTGACACTGAAGACTGGAGTAATGATGCTGAAAATTCAGCTCTGAATCAGCTTTGATCACAGGAATAATGTACATTTTACAACATATTCAAAAAGGAAATCAGTTATTTTAAAGGCACAATATATAATTTTCGCCACTAGAGGTCGCTTGTTCGAAACAAAAGCGTGGAAAAATCACGGGAGATGTCGTCTTCACCTCCACAGCCGATGGAAATCAATCCAGAAATCATGTTCATGGATGAGCTAATGTATTAAAGCCCCCCTGTGGTGAAAATCAAGTTTTAATGTTGTTTATATGTCTATGTGGTGTTCATCATTTCTGGGCTTAAACATTGTTGGAAACGTTTGGGATAATGTAAGTACACAAGTCAACAAAATATGTAAGATTGTTCTAGTGTTTTTTGGATATTTTAATCTAAAAATCTTACATATTGTGCCTTTAGATTGTCATAATATTTCACAATTTCACGTTTTTTTACTTTATTTGTGATCAAATAGATATAGCCTTGGTGAGCATAAGAAATTTCTTTAAAAATCCTTTTAAAAAATGACATATCATCATATCAGAATGATTTCTGAAGGATCATGTGACACTGAAGACTGGAGTAATGATGCTGAAAATTCAGCTCTGAATCAGCTTTGATCACAGGAATAATGTACATTTTACAACATATTCAGAAAAGAAATCTTTTATTTTAAAAGCACAATATGTAATTTTCGCCACTAGAGGTCGCTTGTTCGAAACAAAAGCGTGGAAAAATCACGGGAGATGTCGTCTTCACCTCCACAGCCGATGGAAATCAATCCAGAAATCATGTTCATGGATGAACTAATGTATTAAAGCCCCCCTGTGGTGAAAATCAAGTTTTTAATGTTGTTTATATGTCTATGTGTTGTTTTTAATTTGCTTTAAGGTAAACCATGTGCAAATTCATAAGTCAATACCATTGCTGAGCATTTTCTGTTTAAACTGCAGCGATCTAAAGACAAACTTGTAACAATGTTATGATGAACTATGCCTTTCTCCACAGACGTTCTGAGTTGAGTTTCTAAGGATACTGATTTTTACGGGAACATGGTTTGTGTAACATTAGCAACACATTATTAGCTGTTTGATAATGTAGTCAAAAGGCTAATCATATTGATTACAATCATGTGTCCGACATTGTAAAAAGTGATACCATTGTGCTGCGTTTACCTCAGTAAGTTGACCGAGTGGATCTCGAGATCTGCGAGTGAGTGTAGGCGGGACTAATTAGCATATTCATAGATCCGCATATATTAAATGAAGTAAGGGTGCAGAGTTACATTTAGGCTATTTTTTAAACGTCATTGGTGATCAAAGAGGAGTTTTAAGGGATAAAATTATTGCCTATAGGGGAACTTTAAAGTTTTGTTAACGTCACTGTGATATGAAGCAGGGCGGGCTGATAGCTGCGGGAGAGAACCTGCTCATGCTGCAGTTGGCCACTTCCATGCACATGCAATTAATTAAAACATTTATTGTATGATGGAAAAATCTGTCTCTGATTATGCTATGTTAGCCACTTGACAAAATAGTGTCGTCTCTGAGGCATGGTAAAAACATGGTATTCGTGGTAAATCAAGAAAACAAGCCATTCAAACATTAAGACTGTCGTGTTGAGCTATACAACGATGATTCGTTTTATGTTGATGACTGAATACAAAAAGATGCTCACCTAAACACATAATATATTAAAACGTCTTGGGTGATCCATGATTTCTCCTGGAAATTGAGGATAACAAGGATATGAGACCATTCACATCATTTCTGGGCTTAAACATTGTTGGAAACGTTTGGGATAGTGTAAGTACACAAGTCAACAAAATATGTAAGATTGTTCTAGTGTTTTTTGGATATTTTAATCTAAAAATCTTACATATTGTGCCTTTAAATTGTCATAATATTTCACATTTTTTTACTTTATTTGTGATCAAATAGATACAGCCTTGGTGAGCATAAGAAATTTCCTTAAAAATCCTTTTAGAAAATGACCATAAATGTAATCAGGAGAACATAAATGTTTACATACAGATGAATTTGGTTTAACCTGTAGAAACCCAACCTATATCCACGCTTTATATCCTTGTATTATCAGCTTTCTCCTTATCATTCATGCTGCTTTACTGTACAACAGCAATGTGGAGGTTTTGTAATCTTTAAAAGGTCATTCACTTCAAGACAGCTTTACTGCAACATATGTGGAGTATAATCTCTCTGTGAGTCAGCAATTACCACATCTAGTAGTACGAGGAGAATTCAAAGCTAAAATTTTCCATTTCTTCCTGATAGATTTTATAATCCATGATCACTGGTATTGTATTAAAACTGAGAGTTGTAATATATTTCACAAAATGACAAGTAAAACCAGTAAATGCATTTAACATCTGACAACTTTCACAATATCTGATCCACCCGAGGACTTTTATCAATAGAGCAAGAATGAATATTCTAAGGTTGATGCCTCCCTCTAGTGTCTGCTTAGAAGTAGTACAGCAGTAGATCATTTTTATCAGTATTGTAGTATTACTTTTGCTAAAGCACGCTTTACCTAAATTGTTAATTACCCTATAAATCATTTTAAAACAATTCAAGCTCAGAATGAGCTCCAGGAAGTTTGATAAATGACTTCTCACCTGGATATTTCAAATCATGCCCGGTGATTTTTGAGGAGGGCGTTGAAGGGATACAGGGTTGTGTCTAGAAGGGACGGAAGTTTATGCAAAATCTCACTATTAAATAACAGCAAATTAAAAGGGAACAAAATGCCCCTTTTACAAGATGTAATATACGTCACTGGTGTCCACATCAGCATAAACACGGCATTTTTGTGTGTGTCGCTTTAAATGCAAATGAGCTGCTGCTCCCGGCCCCCTTTCCAGAAAAGGCTGGAGCTTTAACAGCTCAACAACAACAAAGCTGGAGAATCTCACGCAGTCTCAGCCTAACAATGTTCAAATGTAAGTGAGCAGCAGCATTACACACTAACTAAAGTTAAAAAATTGAAATAATAATCAACCACCCCTTTAAATTTGCTACATATCATAAATTTGACCATAAACCTGTCCTTATGATAATGCAAAGACAGTAATCAATTGTTGTTCAGCGTGACAACAATGACAATAATATTGATGTGCGTATGCCCTGGTAGGATAATCTGGCCGTAGCTTTATCCCTTCAAGCCCCATTGGCATTTCTGTCATTTCACAAAGAACAACTTTAACGTAAATCACATGTAAGTCTGGACATGATGTGTATTTCTGATGAATATATCGATTGTGTATTTTCAGTGTCAGTCTATGTAAGCAGAACGAATCAGCTTTTCACACGTGTAATGCACAGAAATAATAATGCAGAGATGTGTATTGCAAGCCAAAAATAAATAAGGAATCAAATT
>CM076074.1:31625000-31715000 GCA_038088235.1 Zacco platypus | reverse complement strand
AAATAAACAACAGAAAAACAAGATTAAACTAAATCAATTAAAATAAGTAAATAAAATTTAATTTGAGTAATTAACTAATAAATTAGTGCATTTAATTAAAATAAATAAAATTGAACGAAATAATGAAATAGATATTTGATAAAACTAAATAATTTAATTTTGATTTAAATAAATAAAATGATTTAAATAAAACAAATCTCCGACTAAACTAAATAAATAAAACTTGATTTAAATAAATAAAAATAAGCAAATCGATTAACTTTAAATTGATTAAAATAAATAAATGAAATTTGCTTTAAATGAGTAAATTATAGGCTATTGTTTAAAATAATTAGATAAAAATAAAACACCTGTTCAGTGAATAGGAAAAAAACGCAATGATGAAACGCAATAGAAGCAGAACATTTTACACAATTATGAATCATTTTCATAGTAAGCCTATTAATTAGGTCTTTATACATGAAAATATATAGTTATAAAATTTAAATCCGTGTATCTAAAAAAAAATAAAAAAATAAAAAAACGAAAACTCCTGGCTTAAATCATGTTTATTACAGTAAAAAGTCCAGTTTGACTGATAAATGCAGCTGATCATTCAACGACTTGATCAATTTTCTGATTGATAATTGGTCGCGCGCTCTAGGACCCGGATGCTCGGTTAGTCCAGACACCGGTTGATGATCCGCGCGCGACTCACTCATTCAGTGTCTTTTGTCAAAGAACAATAAACGCGCGGCTCAACCGGACACGTTAATGCTGTAACATTAGTCCTCACACTCCGACTGATCCTGCGGAGCGGCGCGCATCTGCATCACCGGCGAGCGAAACCGCCTTCATTCATTCCCCGTCAGTCCGCTTCAGGCCACCGGCGACAGCATGAGCCAGAGGTTCACGGTGACTGCCGGTGACATCCAGGGGGAAGTGAACCAGCTGTTCGAGGGCGACGAGGCGACACCGAGCGCGTCCGACGCCGCGGCGGCTGAAGGCTCCGGGAGAGGTGAGAGATGTCCCGACACCTGTGAGGGAGCGCTGGGAATATGACTCTGGGATATTAATAATCACCATCAAATGAGACGATCTTCAATACTCGATATATTTCATGTAAATCATATTGGTTCATATATATATTTTTTTTTTAATACAATCCACATAAACTTTTCAGATTTGACATCAGATATTTTTAATATCTGTAATTTAGTGGTTTGCTCTGACGCTTCACCTTTTAGTTTTAATTGTCAACAGTTTATTAATATTATTTTATATCACAATTAATATATTGTTTCATATATAGGTTACAATATGATCATATTATAATTTGATAATATGAACAGAAGTGTACTATTACATATGGAATATCATAATTACAAATTAGACATCTATCTATCCATCTATCTATCTATCTATCTATCTATCTATCTATCTATCTATCGTTCTATCTATCTGTCTGTCTATCTGTCTCTATCTATCTATCTATCTATCTATCTATCTATCTATCTATCTATCTATCTATCTATCTATCTATCTATCTATCTGTCTGTCTGTCTATCTGTCTATCTATCTATCTATCTATCTATCGTTCTATCTATCGTTCTATCTATCTGTCTGTCTATCTGTCTCTATCTATCTATCTATCTATCTATCTATCTATCTATCTATCTATCTATCTATCTATCTATCTATCTATCTATCTGTCTGTCTATCTGTCTCTATCTATCTATCTATCTATCTATCTATCTATCTATCTATCTGTGCGTATATATAATGTGTGTGTGTGTGTGTATATATATATATATATGTGTGTGTGTGTATATATATATATATATATATATGTGTGTGTGTGTGTGTATATATATATATATATAATAATTAATATAATATTCCATATATTGTACACTAATTCATATGTCATACATTAATACATTATCAACCTTGTTTTTAGACCAAATACCAAATATTGCCCCTAGATTTATATATATATATATATATATAGCATACATCTATTTTGAGTGCATTTATAGCTCATAGACTATTGTTTTATTTATTAAAAAATTATGCATTTCATACGATCATATCGTCTATATCTCATATACAGACTTTTTTGATTATATTTGCATTTAATTCCATATGCCAGTGCTGCACTTTTTAGGATATATGGCATTAAATGCACTGAATCATTGGGGTTTTTTTGTCTGCAGCAAACAAGAAGCTTTTCGTATGTCCAGTGCCGGTGTACATTTTCCTTCCCTAAGCTCAAACAGACATATATTGAGTTCATAACCTGTGTAAACTTTGAGATTTGATCCTTCAGGAGAGAGAATCTGCTCTTTTTCACATCTCTTCATCAGCACTGCAATGCCAAATCTGAGAGGGCTTGTTTGTCCCTCATATGGGTGCAGTGTGACGATGCTTTTCACAGCACTTCAGAAGCTTGTTGAAACGGTTACACTGTCTTGCCATGTCCGTTAGCCTTAAGTGGGCACGGTTGTCTTCACATAATGGCACTTCTGACAGTCTAATATACTTGATGAAGTCTTTGAATATTTAATGAGGCGAAATGTGTTTTAGGCACACTTGGCTGTATGGCACACAGGAAGTCTATTAAATAAAAGTCAGGCAGTATGATTCAGCTGCTCTGAGGAGTTTTGCCTTTTCCCCCCTCTGAGATCGTGCATTAGTTCTGCTAAATATTACGAAATTATCTCATTTGATAGACTTTCTCTCGGGGGCTTGAGACATGCAACCAAACAGCCTGGCTTTAATATTAAAACACGTAAAGTGACTATGCAGTATATATGCACACTGAAAGTGAAAATGCAGTGCGACGCATCAGAACATATTTGATGTTAGTTTTGTGGAGCGCGTTTTGAGATTTCACTGTGGATGGGAATTTTTAATGTGACATGACAGGAATAGAAAGTGACCCACTAAATACTAGGTGTTCTAGAAGGACTAGTGTTGGTGTTTCTTGCCAAAGTTTGCTTGCTAAATAATTTTTTTTCATTTTGAAAAGCTGCTTTGGAGCAATATCCATTGGAACAAGTGGAATAATTGGAATAAACTCCAAATGTTCGGGGTAGTTTGGTTATGAATGCCTGTCTTCTTGTCCCACATTTCTCTGAATAGCAGTTTGACGGGAAGCTGCGCTCTAAAACCTAGTGAGCTGCCTACCTAGACAGCATTTTAAGGTATCAGAAACAGGGGTGGGATTCTGGAAATCATGATCCGATTCTAAAACGATCTATGGCTTTGTCCGCAATTGCTCCTACTCCTCATTCACTGTTCCCTATTAGTCCACGTATGTAGTTCACTTGAAAGTGTGGATGAAAATGAGTGAGACTTTTGCTGTTTCATAGTCATTGGCATTTTTCACCTCAATCAAACTATTTCATAATCAATTAAATATGTATTTATACCTGTATGATATTACGCTGTGGATGGGCGCCATCTTCTGGTCAGACGCAGAATTCATTGGTCGCATGACTCTCACAGTGCGTCGAATGTGCGTCAGTTATTGTGGTGCATTGTGGGATTGAATGATAACACCCGCTATGATTTCGGACACCTCTACAAATGACTCTTCCCTCAAATAGTGCCCTATTTAAGGATACGAGGGCCATTTCAGACACAGCCTACTTTTTATTTCTCATTAATACATTTACAGGCTTGATTTATATGTGCATTTATATTAAATTACTTACAAATTGAGCCTTCGCAAACAGTTTGATTGACAGGCGATCTGACCAATCATAAGTCAGATTTTGTCCGACAAAGCAGTCAGGGGAGTTAGTAGATTAACGTTAGTATAAATTGTGTGTCCTCATGTCTTGAAACAACATTCCTTCTGATGTTCATTCATGTTTATTTGATGCTATAAATGAACTAGTATGAAGAGATGATCTGTCACGACACATTAAACACACACTAGACGCTATTTATTGATTAAACTTCTTTAAAACATTACAATATTTGAAATATGAAACTGTTTCATACGTTGTCAGTGTCCTCTTTGCTCCACGATGTAATTTTCACGACGTGACAACATGATGTGTGGCGTGAGAGCGCATGGCAACAGTAACTAAAGGGGGCGGGGCTTTGCAAATGGTCAATTAAGTACAAAACGAGTGTAAGTTAAGAATTGCTAACTAAATATTGCCTATATGTGCCAATGAGTGTCCAAAGAGGTGTACGTCGATCATCATTGGGGTTTCCATCCATAGAAATGGAGACGCACACCTGTATTCTCCTAGAGACGGCACAGCCTTGGAGCTCTCGTTCAAGTCGCCACAACGTTTCCATGACAACTGCAGCCTCTTTGTGCGGTGATTGGTGTGCGCGGAGGGAGAGCTGAACGTGAGGGGTTGAAATGATAACAGTAAAACCACAACGACTGCTCTCACGCGCACGCACCGGTGTAACGCTGCTGTTACAGCACCTCCTGTGGCCCTAAAAGAGGCGTGAATTGGGTGAAACGCAAAGGCAGTGGCCTTTTCCCCATTCTGAGCTCTTTTTTTAAAGAGTGCGTATGTGTGTAAGTGTCTGTACGCATGCATAAACAAGAAAAAAGCAAAGGTTTTTGTAGTCGATCCACGTATGCATGGATGATTGGCGAGAAAGCCCTTTACGAAGATGAAGCATCACTGCTAGTTTATCGCAGATGTTGTTTTCATCGATCCGAGGAGACGGTAAGATGCCACCCAGGCAGAGGTTCGCCTGACCTTGAAGGCCTGCAGACGGTCTGTGCGATCTAGCCCGACTCTGACCGCTGCATGAAGCTAATGGGGTGATTAAGACGTCCCGGATTTCATGTTTAAATTATTAAATATCTGATTCAATGTGACCCTCTCTCGTAGTAGCTTCTTTTTAGTTGTAGCCCAGCCAATATATTACAATAACAGTCAAGAATCTTTGCATGGAATCGTAAAAAGTAAACTATATTTTTATGTTTTCTGAGGGCAGAAGTCACTGTTCGTTGAAAATGTAGGAGCTAAAGAGCTCTTTTGCTGAATTTTCGACTCTCTGATTGGTGTAGTTTTCTGTTTTTCACCTGAAATTCCAGTCTTAAACATAATTATTTTAAGAAATAAATTGACATAATGGCTTCAACAGAAGCAAATACCATCAATCAACAACCTCGCCTATCTTTTTTTAAGGTTTATATGTTCAAAATGGAGTTTTTCCTTCCTTTTGTGCTCTATTCTTAATAGAACTCAATATTTTTTAAAGATGTTGAAGTTTCTTTTTAAAAACTTTCACAATTGTTACGCATAAATTTGCAAAGTTTAATAACAGTATTTCACCCTTTGGGCTTCATTTTGAAGAAACCATTATGCACTTATTTTGGAATTTTTTATTAGAATCATAGTTGTATAATTATAGTGTTTTGGATTTTTCTAATTTTATAATTTTGCGTTTGCCAAATGTTTGCATTTGTGAGTGTTTGACCCATTTCACTTTAGATTTATGGTCCCACTTTATATTAGGTGGCCTTAACTACCATGTACTTACATTTAAATTAATAATATGATATAATGCACTTATTTTGCACATGCATGTTTTTACAATGTACTTATATTTTAAAAATATCTGCATGTAATTGCATCTGAAATTACAAAGTTAACCCATCCCTTACACATTACCCAACCCTTAAACCTACCCATACCATCAGACTCAGGTAACACTTTATTTTAGGGTTCTTTAACTAGTTGGTTATTAGCTTTAACTAGTTGCTTATTAGCATCTATTACTAGAATACTGGCTATTTATTAGTACTATTAAGCACATATTAATGCCTTATTCTGCATTCTTAATCCTACCCAATACCTAAACTTAACAACTACCTTACTGACTATTAATAAACAATAAATTATGCATTTATTAAGGGAAAGGTGATAGTTAATAGATTATATATGTGTTCCCTATACTAAAGTGTTACCTAAACTTGTCCCTAACTTTACCCGTATCCCACCTTAATGGAAGCAAAAGTCTTTGTTACACTGTAATTATACATTTAAGTACTGAGTAATATTAAGTAACTACATGTACTTACTATTGGGTTAAGGTTAATTATATGTAATTATGCATAATTAACTAACTACATGTAATATATGTAACAATGACACTGTAAAATAAAGTGTTACCGTGTTTTGCAATACAGTATGAACACAATACGTACATTGTACTTATTTTTTGATGTACATACAAAGCAGTGAAGCCCACTTAATAAAAAGTTGGACCAAATTTATAAATTCCTTGCAATATTTTGCATTCATAAATGTATATTTTCAAAGGAAATACCTTCTTTTTTTTAGATATGAGCTTCAATGGCTTTTATTCATGCTATCAGACATTGCAAAAGTGAAAGCACTAGTGTAAAAGGTTATATAAGTTTATTTACTGTAAAGCAAATGTACTGAAGTAAACATTGTTCATTTTATGCGAAATATATAAATTTGTTCGAAAATCAAAGCCTGACCAAGTTGTGTTCCAAATTTAAAGTTGATATCATAAAAACTTCAAAACAGTTTTCACAGGATGTATTTTGAGTGTTTAAGCTTTCAAATGACAGCAATTTATGATTATGACTAAAACATGATGGACACGAACAGGCTAAAGAACAGTTGCTTGTTAGACTCTTCTGCATTTTCATGATGTTATATGATTAGTTTTTTGTCTCCTATGGTTGTATTTGCTACAAAAAGACTGTAGGTTTGGTTGTTAGATGTTCTGAGAGGAGTTTTGTGTACGTGACGCTAGATTTGTTCTAGATGGTTGACAGGGTGTTGTTTTACCGGGTGAAAATCGTAAGGGCTCTTAGTAAAGCACACTCTCCTTAAACATAGCACATGATTTAAGGAATCCTTCATGACTGCTGCATGAGTTGCATGACTAATTACACTGACTATTTTCTATCCAGCAGCCAGGAATAGTATCCAAAGTGCCAAATACAGTATTTCGTCATGCAGTTATTGCTATAATTGTCATAGTCTACACACCAGACAGAATTAGCGCCACATGCCGTTTTTAACCATGTCAACTCGGTACATATTACGCTGATGGTGCACAATGGCTGTGTCATCCGTCGCAGATGTGCAGTGTGGGAGTTTTGGCTGCTCCGCAGTGAGCGTCTACTGGAAGCCCACCACGATGTGCAAATTCGTCTCAATTTAGTGATCGTTTGCACAAAGACAAAGAGTGCTCAGTCATCAAGAACGGCCCACGCACAGCATTTGAAAAGTGTGTCATGCCGGCGTGTAGTTTTGGCAAAAGTAAAGGAGGACTTTGTATCTTGTGCGTGGGAACCAAAGCTCTGGCAATGCAGCCCTTATTTTTCTGCACTAAAAATGCACGAAAACCACTTGTCGTTACCATATCCATATAGTATTACTATGCACAAGAAATGTTCCCATCAGTTAAATGAATAGTTTCTGAAAATCCATCCTGTGCAATGTCAATAATGATATTTTTTTGCTGTGTTTTGTCCAATTTCCAGATCACGCCGGTCCTCATTTTCCATGTTATAACACAACATCATCGCCCAGTGCAGTAAATGCATCCAGAGCAGCTTCTATTGTTTTAGCTGATGTTGTGTTTGTCTCCATTGTTGTCATTGGCCGCTCTGCTAGTTTTAATTTGCATAATGCTTCTGAGTCAATTGCTGTCCAAATACGGTCTAGGCCATTAGCCTATTGGGATATGTAGATTGTTTAGCTCTCGATGAGGCATCCGTCCTTTCTTCATAATGGCACGTCGGTCTGTTTGTTTCCATTCAAGCCGTCGCTGGCAAGACACACGTGGAGCCGTTCTCGCTATTTTAGCATAATGGTGGTCTGGTGGCGCAGGTTTTTCGTGTCTATTAGTCTGTTGTTTGTCTGTCTGTGTAAACAGTCAGTCTCTCAGTCCCACCAGTCACTGTCAGGTAATAACGTGCTGATCACGAGCTCATGGCTCCAGGGGATTTACAGAAGGTCAGGATTCACTCGACGTGGAATGTCAGTCCTCTATCCCTCTCTGCTTCTGTTTGTGAAGGTCCCGTTTTTCTCTGTTAATGCGTTAAGTTGTTCAATATGAAGTGAAAACAATCTCTTTGAGTCTAAAATGAACCGACATACTATATATATATGTGTGTTTACACACACACCTATATGCATTCATGTACACTCTATATGTACACGCTATATGAATATATATATATATATATAGCGTGTACATATAGAGTGTACATGCATGCATATAGGTGTGTGTGTGTATATATAGGTATAAATATATTTACATAACATGCAATATACAGTATAAAAGTATATTAATGTAATAATATATATATATATATATATATATAATTTATATTTATATTATATTTATTATTTATATCTATATCTATATATACATATATATATATAATTTATATTTATATATTTATATTATATTTATATATATATATATATATATATATTAAATTTGTATTTATTGTATATATATATATATATATATATATATATATATATATAATATAAATACAAATTGCTCCATCAATCTCATCTTAACCTCATATCTTGCTTTCTTATTTATGATTAGATTTTTTTTTTTTTTTTTTTGCAGTCGTTTTTGTTTTAGCGTTCAAGTCATCAAATAATAACTGAATTACCCTTTTCCTGAAAGGACAATTCAATGAATTGGATTGAATCTACCGTCACACAAATGCTGAAACAAACAGACGAGGTTTTGCGTCTGCACATGAACACTGTATGTCCGCGAGTCAGATCACTCGTCTGTGCTGGAATGTTATTAAATGAGTGCGTTTATTCACATTGATTTTAATCTCGTCTAGTCTTCTTGAGATAAATGTTGCTTATCAACATCTCGACAGACCGTTCCTCACAATATCAGAGTTGACTGAATTATATTCCTCATACACAATATCTGTTTAAGGATAAATAAATCTGCAGTGCAAAACACTTGAGATCAATTTAAAAAGATGCAATTGCATTACTGCACCACTAGATTGCACACCAGTAATAAAGATAAAAATTTTTTTCTTATGTCTGCCTGATACTTGACTGTATCCTGTGTATTTGTTGATGATTTTTGGGCTAATATAATGTTATCCACACAACCCCTTGTGCTGCGGAGAAGTTTGTTATGGTTCTAAGTCATCATTTTCAGTTAAAAAAAATGAGACCGAAGCTGTCAACACACTTCAGTACCTGTATTTAAAAAAATAAAAAAATAAATAATATTTTGCATAAATAAAATGAAGGCAACTTTTGTGAAAATTAAGATATTTTTCATTATGAAATTTGCGCATTTTAGCACACAAATACTCATTATGCATTATGCAAATTCACCATAATGCAAAAAATATATAATTCTTTGAATGTGAAAAATATATTTTTATTTATTTGATTTACATATTTATTTATTTAAATATATGTATTTATTTAAATTGTGATTATGTTCAAGATGGACACATTTCTACAATAGCTACAATAGTGATCAGATGTTTTCAATCTCATATTAAATGAGCAGTGTTACTTTTCAGATTACTTTTTGATGTAAGGAGTAAAGTAACACATTACAAACAACATGCATTACGTAATCCGATTACTTTTTTGATTTTACGAGGAAAGTTATGCATTACAAGTAACATGAATTATGTAATCAAATTACTTTTTGAGCTAACAAGTAAAGTTATGCATTACAAGTAATGTGCATTACGTAATCAGATTACTTTTGATCTAACAAGTAATGCATTACAAGTTACATGCATTACGTAATCAGATTACTTTTTGATCTAACAAGTAAAGTAACACATTACAAGTAATGTGCATTATGTAATCAAATTACTTTTTGATCTAACAAGTAAAGTAACACATTACAAGTAATGTGCATTATGTAATCAGATTACTTTTTGATCTAACAAGTAAAGTTATGCATTACAAGTAATGTGCGTTACGTAATCAGATTACTTTTGATCTAACAAGTAATGCATTACAAGTTACATGCATTACGTAACCAGATTACTTTTTGATCTAACAAGTAAAGTTATGCATTACAAGTAATGTGCGTTACGTAATCAGATTACTTTTGATCTAACAAGTAATGCGTTACAAGTTACATGCATTACGTAATCAGATTACTTTTTGATCTAACAAGTAAAGTAACACATTACAAGTAATGTGCATTATGTAATCAGATTACTTTTTGATGTTACAAGTAAAGTAACACATTACAAGTAATGTGCATTATGTAATCAGATTACTTTTTGATCTAACAAGTAAAGTTATGCATTACAAGTAATGTGCGTTACGTAATCAGATTACTTTTGATCTAACAAGTAATGCATTACAAGTTACATGCATTACGTAACCAGATTACTTTTTGATCTAACAAGTAAAGTTATGCATTACAAGTAATGTGCGTTACGTAATCAGATTACTTTTGATCTAACAAGTAATGCATTACAAGTTACATGCATTACGTAACCAGATTACTTTTTGATCTAACAAGTAAAGTTATGCATTACAAGTAATGTGCGTTACGTAATCAGATTACTTTTGATCTAACAAGTAATGCATTACAAGTTACATGCATTACGTAATCAGATTACTTTTTGATCTAACAAGTAAAGTAACACATTACAAGTAATGTGCATTATGTAATCAAATTACTTTTTGATGTTACAAGTAAAGTAACACATTACAAGTAATGTGCATTATGTAATCAGATTACTTTTTGATCTAACAAGTAAAGTTATGCATTACAAGTAATGTGCGTTACGTAATCAGATTACTTTTGATCTAACAAGTAATGCATTACAAGTTACATGCATTACGTAACCAGATTACTTTTTGATCTAACAAGTAAAGTTATGCATTACAAGTAATGTGCGTTACGTAATCAGATTACTTTTGATCTAACAAGTAATGCGTTACAAGTTACATGCATTACGTAATCAGATTACTTTTTGATCTAACAAGTAAAGTAACACATTACAAGTAATGTGCATTATGTAATCAGATTACTTTTTGATGTTACAAGTAAAGTAACACATTACAAGTAATGTGCATTATGTAATCAGATTACTTTTTGATCTAACAAGTAAAGTTATGCATTACAAGTAATGTGCGTTACGTAATCAGATTACTTTTGATCTAACAAGTAATGCATTACAAGTTACATGCATTACGTAACCAGATTACTTTTTGATCTAACAAGTAAAGTTATGCATTACAAGTAATGTGCGTTACGTAATCAGATTACTTTTGATCTAACAAGTAATGCATTACAAGTTACATGCATTACGTAACCAGATTACTTTTTGATCTAACAAGTAAAGTTATGCATTACAAGTAATGTGCGTTACGTAATCAGATTACTTTTGATCTAACAAGTAATGCATTACAAGTTACATGCATTACGTAATCAGATTACTTTTTGATCTAACAAGTAAAGTAACACATTACAAGTAATGTGCATTATGTAATCAGATTACTTTTTGATGTTACAAGTAAAGTAACACATTACAAGTAATGTGCATTATGTAATCAGATTGCTTTTTGATGTTACAAGTAAAGTAACACATTACAAGTAATGTGCATTATGTAATCAAATTACTTTTTGATGTTACAAGTAAAGTAACACATTACAAGTAATGTGCATTATGTAATCAAATTACTTTTTGATCTAACAAGTAAAGTAATGCGTTACAAATAACGTGGATTACGTAATCATATTACTTTTTGATGTTATGAGTAAAGTTATGTATTACAAGCAATATGCATTAGGAAATCAGATTACTTTTTGATCTTACAAGTAAAGTAACTCATTACAAGTAATGTACATTATGTAATCAGATTACTTTTGACATTACAAGTAACACATTACAAGTAATGTGCATTATCAGAACTACATTACCTGTAGTCTAATTCCAGTATTCTTATATTCAAAAGTGCTCATCTTCATCAGCGTAATGTGTGGGAACTGTAGAGGGCAGCTGTGTTCTACATTAGTCTGCTGCATGTGGAGGATGATCCAGACTCTAGAGCTTGGGTATCAGGGGTAGAAGCAGACATGTGGTGGGGGTCGTAGCTGTGTAGATAGTGCCAGCGTCATCATGCAAAGCCTTCATAGGCTTGTTATGTAACTCAGTGTCTACACAAAGAAAGGATAAGCAGAAATAACCGTTTGAATCTCAAGGAAAAGGGGAGAGGATTCACAGCTCTGCTACATCAAAGAGAAGACACGCTGTAATGATGTTATGATTTAGGTCCAGGATCTTACGGTATTGTTGCACGGTCCAAATGGCAACAGCAATGATTCTTGCAATGATCTTGCTGCCTCGAGCCATTTCTGCAGTCTCCCTGCAGAAACAGTGATGTGTGGTTTGAATTATTGATCATGACCGGCACTAAATAATAACCTAGATTTAATCATAATAACTTACTTATGGCGACTGCAATATTTTGAGCTCAGTTATATTGGTTTAAATGAGGGAAGTGAGAGAAATGTGCAATCACAATCACTCTAAATGGATCTTTTTCGCTAATAATTGCGTATGCACAGAAAAAAAATCATTTGTACCCTCATTCTAATGTTGATCCGGATTGTCTTAAATGATGGAGCATGAGCCTACGGTTAGTAATTAGTATAATACATGCCCAAATCATCTCCATATAAAGGTTTCCACACAATTCCTCTCCTGCAGACATTCGTCACTCGTCATAGAACATGAGCACAAAGATCTTCCTCTGTTGTAGCTAATTCAGTTTTAAATGCATTTAAGCATGCATGATAATTGCAAATCATCACACTGACATGCACAAATATATCATAATAGTTGCTTCGAAAGCAAGATATTGGAAATTAATTTGCAAGGAGAGGCGTGTTTTTAGTTTTCATATGTTACATTCTGTGGCGATCTGGATTTTCTCGTGCGCGGCAAGGACCTTTCTTTATCGGTGAGGTATTGCCGCTGGTTTCATCATTGTCTCCCGGGGCTGCTGATAGATTGTGGTGTCGAGTGCTGTGGAACTGCTGCGTGCCTGAAGGTTTCTCGGCACAGCTTTATTTGCCATTAAATGCCAGAAATGAAACCAGAGACCGCAGTCATGAACCGTTCATGGGCCGTCTGATGAATGTTGCATGCAAACTAAACCTATCTATCTATCTATCTATCTATCTATCTATCTATCTATCTATCTATCTATCTATCTATCTATCTATCTATCTGTCTGTCTGTCTGTCTGTCTGTCTGTCTGTCTGTCTGTCTGTCTGTCTGTCTGTCTGTCTGTCTATCCGTCTATCTATCGTTCTATCTATCGTTCTATCGTTCTGTCTGTATGTCTGTCTGTCTATCTGTCTATCTATCTATCAATCTATCTGTCTGTCTATCCGTCTATCTATCGTTCTATCTATCCATCTCTCTATCTCTCTGTCTGTCTGTCATTCTATCTATCTATCTATCTATTTATCTGTCTATCTATCTATCTATCTATCTATCTGTCTGTCTGTCTATCTATCTATCTATCTATCTATCTATCTATCTATCTATCTATCTATCTGTCTGTCTGTCTGTCTGTCTGTCTGTCTGTCTGTCTGTCTGTCTGTCTGTCTGTCTGTCTGTCTGTCTGTCTGTCTATCCGTCTATCTATCTGTCTATCTATCTGTCTGTCTGTCTGTCATTCTATCTATCTATCTATCTATCTATCTATCTATCTATCTATCTATCTATCTATCTATCTGTCTATCCGTCTATCCGTCTATCCGTCTATCCGTCTATCTGTCTATCTATCTATCTATCTATCTATCTATCTATCTATCTATCTATCTATCTATCTATCTATCTGTCTGTCTGTCTGTCTGTCTGTCTGTCTGTCTGACTGTCTATCTGACTGTCTATCTGTCTATCTATCTATCGTTCTATCTATCGTTCTATCGTTCTATCTATTGTTCTATTGTTCTATCTATCATTCTATCTATCGTTCTATCTATCTATCATTCTGTCTATCGTTCTGTGTATGGTTCTATCTATCTATCTATCGTTCAATCGTTCTATCAATCGTTCTATCGGTCTATCTGTCTGATAAATGAATGGATCATTTTGATGGATCACGATGAATGTTTAGAAGTTGTGACTATGAGAATTTCACTGCGAATCAACTCATCAGTTTTGCTCAGCAAGCCATGTGAATTTACTTACTGTGCAAACTGTAGACAATTGTACTTATTCTTTTGCAAATGTGCCAAAACACGTACAATTTGCTAGCTCAGTAGAAAAAAAATATAATTCATGAATTAAATTTAAAAGACAAAATTGAATTCTGAATGGTGCGCAACCCTGATCCCTAGGCTAATGAGCTCTTCTGAGTAAGAACAAGTTGTTGTGTTTTCATTGAGGTTTCGGCATCAAATCATTGAACAACAATCAAGACACTTTTTGGTTTTTGCTCTCCGTCCTCGCAACTGTCCTTGCAACAAATTGAATCTGTATAAGCTTGAATGTTTTCTGTTTAGGCACCATTAGTAGTGTTGGCGGAAGCTGTTCTCATTGTATAAACCAGAAACATTAATACAAATTCAAGTGTGGTAGTTTCGGCTGGATTTTAGCTCAGTATTTACAGGTTGTCATAGAGACACTCAGGTCATGATCTTTCTGTGGAGGAGCTGCGCTGTTTAAATATGGAAGCTGTCTCCAAGGGCTCATGCAGATGAGAGATATGATGGATAGAGCGATGTTATGACTGCAATTAGCTTCTAAAGCAGCCATTTTCCTCTCCTGTGTATGTGAAGGAGAATGTGAAGGAGAGTGGCCTTCTGTTTAATTTTTTTTTTAGCAAAGGAGGTATAAAAGGCGCCCCTGGCAAAACATTGCAGGCTATTAAACAGCGAGTTTGAGAGGAGTTGATGGTGAAAAGTAGGTGATTGCTTTTGGTGAGTCATACCACCCAAACACACACACACACACACACACACACACACACACACACTGAACGCTCAAAGAAAAATACCCACATCAACATCAGCTTAATAACTTAATGTCACAGTCAGCTGCCCTCCTTCCAGGGTCCCACATTAACTTTTTGACTCTCCGTCCAATGACGGTTGAACTGAGAATATTTACTGGCCATGAAACTGTATTGTGGATTGCATCAATATAATTTTTCTTCTTATGACAAAGGAATTATTTCTTTCTAGTATATTTGAGGTCAGAATACAGCCTGCTGAACCATTAAAAACTATATTAAAGCCAGTCTCTTTATAAATACCACCTCTTGCATAAACAAAGACATCCATCAGTGCTTTGATCTTCTGAAAATAGATTTTTATATTTGCATGCCAAGCCCACCAGCTCAAGGGTGTTGTGGGTGGTTGCTTAGGGGTTTTAATGCGGTTGCTAGGGTATTCTGAATTGCTGGTACGGTGTTGCTAGGTGCACAAATCTGCATAATACCAACTTATTTAGTCTCATAACATTGGAAACAACTTAAAGTTTTTCAGAGTAAGGCATCATTCGAACTGTAGTGTTATGCTTTTAAAGAAAACAAACACGATTTCTGCCTTCCCGCTTTCCTTTTCGTGGTATTCGTGGAGCACGTCACAGAAAATGAATTGAAACTCAGTGTATAAGCTACAATCAAACTCTTGTGTGCCGTCTGAACTCGCCGTTCTGGTTTTGATGCATAGAATTTTTCTTCTTCGGCTCTTTTTCCTGTTGTGGCAGTTAGCAAATAGCGACACATTACCGCACATGCCCCCTTCTGGATCGGAGTGTGCATCACTTGTGACTAGTGCTGTAATACTCGAGTCCGGTCTCAAGCCGTTTTTCTATCGTCTTAGACTTGACTTGGACTCGTTGGTATTTGCACTCGGACTTGGTCATTGGTCTTGTTCTAGTTGGTCTCAACCGAGTCCAGCAAGATATACTTTTTTTCTAATATCAACGTTATTAGCGATGGGCACCGAACCGTGGGGCTGCAGAAACATTTCATTTTAATTTAATTTTCTGTTCTCTCTGTCACTCCTGCGTCGAAACACACACATGAGTGCCGGCACACACACACACACACACACACACACACAGTGGTCACGGTGAAGTAAAGGTTGTGTTCATTACTGTAAGTACATGCAATAAAATCTTTGTGAGTAAAAAGATAATATATGTAGTGACTTTGCTGCTGTAAACTTTAATGTTACTGCTCTGGATACAATATTTAGTTATATTCAAATATAGTATCCTAATCCTGCAGTGAATTTAAAAACATAATATGCAGCTAACATGCGCACTTAATTATTTGTATATTTCTTGCAAGTCATCGTCATTGCAAAAAAAAACCCAAAAAACCCCCCACTGGTTTATTATTTTGGTTACTTTGTACAATGAATTCTGTGAAAGTGTGAAAATGTCAGTTTTTTTTTAGTGACACCTGTGTTGCTTGTTATTTCTTCCATTTTTCATTGGCAGCCCAGAATGTGATTGTGACACTATAATAAAAAGACTGAAAATGTGAAGTTGCACTTCAGCTTTATGTGACTTGAGTGAAATTGCTATACCTAGAGTAAATTTAATGGCCTAATTTGATCCTACACTGTTATAACTCTGCACATGCTTATTGATCATTACAAATAATAATGCAAAATAATTATCTTAGAATAGAAGATATGCTGTTTGCATCTCATATGACATAAATTATCAATAATCCTTGAAGAGGATTCTTTTTTTACCATAATGGTTCGGGATGAATATGTGTATCGTTACACACCTATTTTATATATATATAGGTGCTCAATAAATTAGAATGTCGTGGAAAAGTTCATTTATTTCAGTAATTCAACTCCAATTGTGAAACTTATGTATTAAATAAATTCAATGCACACAGACTGAAGTAGTTAAAGTCTTTGGTTCTTTTAATTGTGACAATTTTGGCTCACATTAACAAAAACCCACCAATTTACTATCTCAATAAATTAGAATATGGTGACATTCCAATCAGCTAATCAACTCAAAACACCTGCAAAAGTTTCCTGAGCCTTCAAAATGGTCTCTCAGTTTGGTTCACTTGGCTCGACAATCATGGTTAAGGCTGCTGATTTGACAGTTGTCCAGAAGACAATCATTGACACCCTTCACAAGGAGGGTAAGCCACAAACATTCATTGCCAAAGAAGCTGGCTGTTCACAGAGTGCTGTATCCAAGCATATTAACAGAAAGTTGAGTGGAAGGAAAAAGTGTGGAAGAAAAAGATGCTCAACCAACCGAGAGAACCGCAGCCCTATGAAGATTGCCAAGCAAAATCGATTCAAGATTTTGAGTGAACTTCACAAGAAATGGGCTAAGGCTGGGGTCAAGGCATCAAGAGCCACCACACACAGACGTGTCAAGGAATTTGGCTATCATCGTATTCCTCTTGTTAAGCCATTCCTGAACCACAGACAACGTCAGAGGTGTCTTACCTGGGCTAAGGAGAAGAAGAACTGGACTGTTGCCTAGTGGTCCAAAGTCCTCTTTTCAGTTGAGAGCACGTTTTGTATTTCATTTGGAAACCAAGGTCGTAGAGTCTGGAGGAAGGGTGGAGAAGCTCATAGCCCAAGTTGCTTGAAGTCCAGTGTTTAGTTTCCACAGTCTGTGAGGATTTGGGCTGCAATGTCATTTGCTGGTGTTGGTCCATTGTGTCAAGTCACTGCACCAGTTTACCAAGAAATTTTGGAGCCCTTCATGCTTCCTTCTGCTGATAAGCTTTTTGAAGATGCTGATTTCATTTTCCAGCAGCATTTGGCACCTGCCCACACTGCCAAAAGCACCAAAGACTTAAACTACTTCAGTCTGTGTGCATTTAATTCAATTAATACAAGTTTCACAATTTGAGTTGAGTTACTGAAATATATGAACTTTTCCACGACATTCTAATTTATTGAGGTGCACCTGTGTGTGTGTGTGTATATATATATATATATATATATATATATATATATATATATATATATATATATATATATATATATTATATTATGTTAGTATATGCAGTATATCTAAAAAATGGCTATTAACTTTTAGTTTACTTGCAAAAGCAAACACTGACTTGCAGCTCTTATCATGTGTTAATATTGTACCCTGCCTCCTTTTTAAATTTCTCTCTTTTTATCTCTCTGTGACCACGAGTAGCTCTGGGCTCTTTTATAAAACAGACTGTGATATAAACGTGTTGCTCTGAAATCTCACCCCACCATCGGGATCCCCAGCGGCCGCAGTTCGGCGACCTGCCCTAAAGGACTGTCCCATTCATCCCGCTGATCTCAGTTCATGTCCGGCGGTTATCGAGACTAATCTCGGCCCCTAAAGAGTCTCGGCTGATTTCAAACCAAAGGAAGCATAACAAACGCTGCATTACCAGCTGCACAAAGTCAAAGAGGTGATAACTGTTTTTTTCCTGAGAGTAACCAAGCGCTCTCGTTCATTATGACACTGATGCCAGAGTGATTTGTTTTGCACCGTAGTACATTATTAGCTTGGGAGGAGGACTTTAATGATAAAGAATGAGTCTGGAAATGCACATCGAGCTGTAGAAAAAAGTTGCAGTGATGAATGAGTCTTGGCTCTTATGGACTGAGATGCGAATGAGACTGTTGGCAGGGGCTCAAATAGCTTAGGGTTTAAGAAGCTACATCTAGTAATTTATACATGCTGGAAAGCCACAGTGACTCCAGCAATGATGTGGTTGAGTTTCATTCCAGGACTAATGCATTAAAGCTGTCGCTATGTGTAAAAACTGCATTATTTCAGCAACATGAATTATTAATTAACAGTGCATCGGCAATATTGCTTAAAATCATGGTTAGTGATTTGAGCAAACCTCGGTGTGTTACTTGTCTGCAGGCATGAATAATTCCTCAAATCATCTGTCTTGTAACTTTACTAAGTGATCAAATTAACAGTTTTTACCAGACTAAAGTCCCATTCACTCCAAGAATGATAACTATAAAAGATAACTATTTTAGCGTCCACACCAGCAGATGATATCATTGTGTTTATTCCATAGATTGTATAAAACAATGGACGTAGTGTCCGTGATGTCATCCGTAGGTGTCTGAAGAGCATTTTTGAAGCCCAAAGTGGGCGTAGCCGGCCTTGTCAATCTTGGCAGCGCGTATCACTCCTGGATAACCGAAAATGGGCAAAGAGGTGGGATGTGGGTAGAGCTGAGACTGCAGATAAATGGCTAGTAGTGACCTGTCACTCAAGTGGCCTCTCCTTTAATTATGCAGAACTTTAAGGTTTAATATAATTTAATTTGAGTTATAAAAAAATTCACCGCCCTCACTGCTGTCATGAATGGCAAAATTAGGTATATAGACTAAAATCACTTTTTGTACCAGGCTGTGAACATTTTTTTCTGCTGTAAAGTTTATCTATTATATGGGTCTATGAGATTGACTCCCTTTTGCAGCCTGTCTCTAGTGGCCAGTCGATGAATTGTAGTTTAAGTCACTTCCGTGTTGGAATTGCTTGTTAGTCATCAACAGATAACTAACCATGTTAAATAGCTAAAAAAACAGTAAGTCTTATTGTTTAAATCTCATTTTCTTGATTTACAGCGAGTACCATGTTTTACCATGCCTAATATCGATCTAGCTTACTGCAGTGTGCAACAACTGTCTCATAGCAGCCGCCAAGCGAACGCACAGAGTAGCATTATTACAACTTACAACTTTCAACACACAAATGTATCTAAGAAGTGGACTATGGCATAATAAAAGCTCCACTGCTCTTGAGATGTGTCGTGTGTCTCTCATTAGCAATCGCTCCAGCGGCCTTGTTCCGCTCCCAAGGCTTTCAGCCACACCCTGCTTCATACTACAGTAATATTAATACATTAGCTCATCCTTGATTATGATTTCTGCCCGAGTCCCGTTGGATTCTTTTCCACTGGCTGTAGATTTGAAGACAACACCTCCCATGATTCCAAGGCGCTATCAAGCTGCGCCTTTGTTTTGAATAAGCGACCTCTAGTGACAAAAAATATTACATATTGTGCCTTTAACAGATTATTGACTATTTACTTAAGAATTAGCACCTTTTGTGATTTGATAAGTGCACTTATCCATATTGCGATTGTAGTTGTAGTCAGGGCTGGGTGGGTTACTTTTCAAATGTATTTCACTACAGATTGCAAAATACATGCTTTAAAAAGTAATTTGTAACATATGTCGTTACATTACTCAAGTTTAGTAACTTAATCTAAATACTTTACAATACTTTGGAATACTAAGTATGTAACACAAAAAAGGTAATTGCGAGTTTTTTCCCAGAATTGTGAGATATAAACTCGCAATATTGACAAAAGATGTCAGAATTCTGAGATGTAAAATCAATTTTGAGCAAAAAAAAAATCTGAATTGTGAAATAAGTCAGAATTGTGAGATACAAACTTGCAATTTCCCAGAAAAAAAGTCAGAATTGTGAGATATTAACTCTCAATTCCTAGAAAAAAAGTCAGAATTGCAAGAAAAGTCAGAATTGTGAGATATTAACTGACTTTCTGCAATTCTAACTTTATAACGTTCAATTATTATTAAATATTATAACTTGCAAATATGAAATATTTTGTTAAAATTTTTAAAATGTTGCATATTCTGCAAGGGAAATGAAACTTATGAGCAGAAATGTAGTTTATGGTGCTTTTTCAGACTGTCAGAGTAGGAGAATCACCAACTGCTGTTTACAGTAATTGCCCGTCACAGTTTACATTAATGTTTAAATGACATTAAAACTCAAAGTAATCACTATGGTAACCTTAAATACTTTTCGAATGTAACTGTGATTTGATCACCACCCATTTAAAATGTAACTGTAATGAAATACAGTTACTCAAATTTTGTATTTTAAATACATAACTATGTTAAATGTATTTTGTTTCTCCTCAACCTTGGTTGTAGTAAAGCAATGTTAGAGATCTTTTATGTTATTGTGAGAAGTTTAATAATATTTCTATGTATAAACACTGTTAAGATCATGGATACTTATTTATTTTGTAATAATCTAGTTAAACAGTGTGACCCAATTACAGTTTGTCAAGCTCAACAGTAATAATGACTTACAAAATAGTACGAAGTAGTAGGCCTGTGTCGTATCTTTAAATCTGTTATCGGGGTATCACTGCAGAAGTTTGGTGAGTGTTGTGAGATGGATGGGCGAGTGAGAGTGTTGATATAGTTGTGGCGGTGGGTTTTTAATCAGCGCAGGTCTGCTCTTATCTCCCACACGCCCACGTGCTTAAAGGTCACCGATCACAGCTCAAGGTCTCCTTTATTTCCGTTTAAATACACACACACAGGCCAGACCAAGGGCTTTACGGTCACTGTTTGGTGTTACAGCAGTATCTGCTCTCTACCCTGTTAAAACAGTCTTCACAGGTGATTCTGAGTCTAGTAATATAAGCATGAAGCATGGCCATTTTACTTTGCATGTACTGTGACAGTATATGTTCATGTAGAGGTCAGGATGAGCTCAGAAGATGTAACACTGCCTGAAAAGTTTGGATAAAAACAGAAAGTCACTACGTGTAGTCAATTAAGTGTTATTTTATGATCATTTATATACTATTATTGTAATGAAGAGTGCATGACAACGCGGGTGCAGATCCAGCTGCAGGCTTTTATTGAGAAACGGTGGTCAAACACAGGTAATGGTCAAATATCAGCAAACAGGAATGTCCAAGGCTAGGCAGAATCATAAACGTAAACAGGCAGATATGTCGAGGCAGGCAGCAAACAAGCAGAGTCCAAAAACACGGAGCACTAAGTCCAGAGGGCAGGCAGATAAATGTCGACAACGGGGGAAACAGGCAGACTAGATGGTAAAGTAACGCTCAGAAATGTAAACACTAGGAATTACAAGACCTCGCACGGGGATATGTGTGTGTGTGTGTTGAGCTTAAATACTGTGTGTATAATGAGCCTCAGCTGGTGCAGTGATCAATGACAGGTACAGGGGATTCTGGGAAATGTAGTGAAGTCCAGGAGTGAATGTGCATGTGTGTGTGTGGGTATGTGTGTGTGTGTGAGAAAGTCCTAGATGGAGTGCCCTCTAGAGGCTGTCATGGGCACTCCAGCTGATAATCCTGACAATTTTAGTATTTACTATTTATTATTATTTAGCTTTTATTTTTATATATAGTTTCCATTTGAATTTTAGTTTCAGTTTGAGAAATTGTGTTATGTGGTTTTGTCATTTTTTATTAATTATTATATATATTTCTAAGTAGCTTTATTATTTATTTCAGTTTTATTTATATATTCAGCTTTATTTCAGTGAACAAAAACACATTTTTATAGCTCCATATTTTTATTGCACGATATCTATTCACTCATTTATGTCTGTTTTGCCTCTGGAGTTTCAGGTGAAACAACTGAGACAAAATTGATACCAATAAGATAACGTCGCCTCACATTTGAGCAATAAAGATTTTCTTCGGGAAATGAATCAAGTTCAGTCCGGTTTCCTCCATGCATGAATGCAAAGTTTCGGAGGTGATTTCTCTTTCCACACACGTGAGCCGGTGACTCTCACAAGTCGCTTTGATATAATTCTTAGTAATCGCATGCAAATGCAAGGAATTTCCCACAGGGAAACATCGTTTCCTGGTTAAATAATGGTTTCGTATAGGTGATGATTGTCTCTCGAAATGAAAAAGGGTGCGTTGACAAAATGTAGATACGTGCGAAGCAGAAAGTAATAGTAATGATTATGAAATAATGGGAAGCAAATGAGCTCTTAAACGCCCCCAGACCTCCTTGCTCAGTATAGAGTACAAAGGCCAGATGCATGGAGCAAGATGTGCATGGCTAATCCTCAGTGACAGCCTCGTTCGTTTCTGCTTCTGCTCTTCTGCTTTCACTGTTTCTTCCATTTTCTCATCAGCTGACAATGACCAGTTGAGCGGTTTAGTAACAGAGCTGTAACAGCGAGCCTCTGTAACCAGCAGATTTACATATCAAAAAGTATTTACGCGCTACTAAGCGAGGAGAAATGGAAACGACTCGCGTGCATTTGTTCCGTTGTGTATTTGCACACGAGCCACAGAGTTATCAACCCTCCCCGATGCCGACCCCCTTCACATCCGCCGAGGGCTTGACTTCAATCATTGCCACCGCGTAAGACATCACGGCATTAAAATGCATCTCCGCATTTCAAGAAAATGTGACTGTTGCTTTCTCAGCCTCGTCTGAGAACGTGCAGAATGGAGATGTGATGTTTACTCGGCTATCTGATTTAGGCATCTCGCGTCTTTTGTTAGCTTCAGCCGCAACCCTGTTTATCTGAAAGGCGTTCAGATTCATTATGAAATCGGCTGCTGGAAAGTAACCCGATGCGGTTGGAAACAAGTGTGGCTCTTGAATGCATCTCTTAGAGACCTTGTGCTGAATTATGGCCGGTTGTAATGTTTACAGGCCGAATGATTATAGGAATGAGAGAGGAAATTATGATGGGCCCTGCAGTCGATTTTTATTTCAGACCTCATAATGTTTCAGGGTGTTTCGCTTCTCTGGTAATATATATATATAACACATCTAGCACATGAACTTTGAGGACAAAAAATGTTCTCTTGCTGCCCATATGGGATGTATTAGGTGGGATATAATAGGCAGCAAGTGAACATTTTTTGCCCTTAAAGTTGATGTGTTAGAAGCAGGAATAATGGTCAAGCGTAAGCTTTTGAGCGAGTTTGACAAGGGCCAAATTGAGACGGCTAGATGACCGGGTCAGAGCATCTCCAAAACTGCAGCTCTTGTGGGGTGTTCCTGGTCTGCAGTGGTCAGTATCTATTAAAAGAGGTCCAAGGAAGGAACAGTGGTGAACCGGAGACAGGTCTGATCCAACAGACGAGCTGCTGTAACTCACATCAAGAAGTTGGTGCTGGTTCTGATAGAAAGGTGTCAGTGCATCAGTTTGTTGCGTACGGAGCTGCATAGATCAGTCAGGGTGACCATGCCGACCCCTGTCCACCGCCGAAAGAGCCAACAGTGGGCATCAGAACTGGAAGAAGGTGGAATCACGTTTTCTTTCCAGGTGCGTGTGCGTCGCTTACCTGGGAACAGGTGACACCAGGATGCACTATGGGAAGAAGGAGACAGTGTGATGCTTTGGACAATGTTCTGCTGGGAAACCTTGGGTCCTGCATCCATGTGGACGTTACTTTGACACGAACCACTTACCTATGCTTTGTTGCAGACCATGTACAGTCTTTTATGGAAACGGTATTCCCTGGTGGCTGTGGCTCTTTCAGCAGGATAATCTCCTGATACAAAGCAAAAAGGGTTCAGGAATGGTTTGAGGAGCACAACAATGAGTTTGAGGTGTTGAGATCGAGCAAACAAGTCCGATCCATGGAGGCTCCACCTCGCAACTTACAGAAATGAAAGGATCTGCTGCTAACATCTTGGTGCAGATCCCACAGATATGTATCCCCATACATATATAAATATGATATTTATAGTCATATTTATCTTTATATTTATAGAAAACAATACAAAGTATGTTGCTTTAAAGAAATAGTTTAATTTAAAAAAAATGCTTTCATGTGACTTAATTTCTTTCGTTAAACACAAACGCAGATCCTCCAGACCATGTCTGTTATGAAAGATTTCCAACATACGCTTTTCAACGTCAGTATCAATCTCTTCATCCAGCATCTTATGGCTTCAGAACGTCACATGAACTACTTGCTTTTTGTCCGTTTTGGAGCTTGACAAAATCTCTCCTTTTGTGTTCCACTTAAGAAAGAAAGACATACTTCAGATGGACATGAGGAGGAGAAATAATGGCAGAATATCCTCTTCACATCTTCATTCAGCGCTCTGGGCTCAATCCTGCTTCACATTAACCAAACGAGTTTAATGTCTCGCTGTAACAGTCGATTTACAGACAAGGATTTCCTCACGCAACGCACAGCGAGTGAAAAGAAAAAGGTCAAGAGCGTAGCCGTCGGAGTCTGACTGTTTTAAGCACGCAAAGACTCTTACTGGAGGAAGTCAAATGCCGTTTCAGTAGTGCTGCCACTAGTGCATAATATGAGCTATTTTAGTGCAACCCTCCCACGCATGAAAAATCTAAGGCATCCTCTCTCGTTTAGTATTCCATGCACGCATTATGTAATGCTCGTTGTGGGAGGGGGATGGGGAGAAACAGATGAAGAGGAAGAGGAGGAAGACACTCGTCCCGTTGCACGTGGATCGTTGTCACAGGGTTTGCACGTATACACGCCACTTCAGTGAGTCAGTGACAGCAGCCGTGGCAGCGATTGCCCTCAAGATGAAACAACAGAGCTCCAGTCCTCCCAGAGGAGCCGCGTACAGCCCGTCCGTACACAGAGGTGTCAGAAGATGTATGATTTACACCTCCTGTAGGTACGAGCGCATGTGGGAAGCCGGGCTGTTGGTTATTGAAATTTAGATGCATCTCTTTGTAGGAGGAAAGTCCAAATCTTGTCTTCCAGTGCTTGAGTGAGCTTGAGTTAGCATTCATTAGTTACAACTAATCAGACCCCGTCGAACCAAACGTGTCCATTTATTTCTCTCAGGTTGCTCTTTGCATAGCTTTCCTTCAAATATCATGTTTGTCTCGGCTGTTTCTCCTAAAATGCCTCGGGAGGGTTAAAAATAGGCACAAATAAGTTGTCATACAGTATAAAATGAATGTGGAGAGCAGCTCCATTTTATGAGAAATGTTCTGACTTTTAATCGACCCTTCGCAAAGAATCGAACCCGCAAACTACCCCACAGAAAACAGACTCTCCAACCGTTACGCCCCAACTGCCCCAAACACAATTAAAACTACTCATGAGGAAAATCTAAGACTTCAGTGGAAATCTCCATCTGTATCTTACTGCTGTCTACCAATTGAGATGTTGGCAAGATCTCATTTGTGCTTTTTCTTTCCAGGCATGGGAGTAAAAGAGTTTTTGAGTAAGATCTGAGGAAATTAGCTTTAATTTCTTTAATTTCCCTGCTCGCTTCATAAACAATCTACAGCTGCTCCAAAACGAGAGTCCTTACTAGAACCAGGAAGTATGATCATATTAGCCCGGTTCTGTCAAAACTGCACTGGCTCCCCATTAAACATCGTATAGATTTTAAAATCTTGCTAATTACTTACAAAGCACTAAATGGCTTCGCTCCCCAGTACCTGAGTGAGCTCTTAATGCATTATAGTCCTTCGCGTTTATTATGATCTCAGAATTCTGGCCAGTTGTTAATACCTAGAATATCAAAATCAACCACAGGCGGTAGATCGTTTTCCTATTTGGCACCTAAACTCTGGAACGATCTTCCTAGCATTGTTCGGGAAGCAGACACACTCTCTCAGTTTAAATCTAGACGAAAAGCGCATCTATTTAACCTGTCATACACATGACGCATTATCAATTTTTGTCTTCATATCCGTTAAAGGATTGTTAGGTTGCATCAGGTCAGCCGGAACCGGGAACACTTCCTATAACACCGGATGTACTCGTTACATCAGAAGAAGAATGGCGTTTACGCTAATTTTTGTCTCTCTGCTTATCCCGAGGTTTACCAATTAACGTGATTGGCTGGATCCGGGCCGTGTCCGGGTCGGACGGGGAACCTGCGCCTGTGTTCGGCAGCAGCGTGGGCCTGGGATGTCGGCGGAGACTGTGTGAACTAGCTCATCCCTGTGAGGGCCTTACTGACTCATCAGCCAGTGGCACAGATCCCAACAAACCGTCCCATACCGGCGTGATCAAAAAGATCTTAAACTAGATGGAACTGGATTAAATATTTTGACTGTTGCGACTCCAATCGGTTTAATGACCTGTAACTCTGCCTGAGTATCGGGCAAGTGTTCACTGTTGGCCAGAGGAGAACTAAGCCTGGTTTCTCCCAAGGTTTTTTGTTGGAGTTTTTGGTTCCTTGCCGCTGTTGCCTTTGGCTTGCTTAAGTTGGGGACACTTGTTTGATATTCAGCAGTGTTTTTGATATGCCTGCATTGGCGCCGTTGTATGCGAACTGAGCTGAGCCGGACGATTACGTCACAGTTTTCTCCAGTGCTGATATACATAAATTAACTAGACTAATAACTACTGATCTTTGCAACGGAATGAATCAATAATATATAGAATAAGCTGGACAATGACACCATTTTCTTTGTGCAGCCAAAAATGATTTGCCAATTATTAATGTAAAGCTGCTTTGCCACAATTTGCCACTATATAAGTAAAGGTGACTTGACTTGACTAATTTTTCCCCTCTACCTTTTCCTTTTACTGCACCACGAGGGACTTCTTCTTCTTCTTCTTCATCTTCTTCGGAGGGTCTTTTTCAGCACAGTAGTCGTTTTAATTGAAATTGATTTTGTCTGTGACAAGGCAAAGCAGAGAGAATAAATAGCTCACGATGTGCAGAGCCCCAGATTTCTAATAGTGGCCCGTGTCTGGAGTCAAATTGAAAGCAGGCTGTGATATTCTACAGGGAGCCGGGTGTAGATGAGACGCTCGCTGAGACAACACTTCATGCACACATTAGAAAGTTTCCCATGCAGCTCGACTTCTACAAAGGCATAACATGGGTTAGTTGTCACGTTTCCCATCCATCGGTGAACATCTTCCCAGGTCTTTCCTCATATTACATGCTTGCATTTCCTCCAGTTCTTCGTCTTTTTTCCACACAGACAAGTGTGGGCATGTATTGCACATTTCCTTTTTCAGGTTGAGGATGTAACTCTTGTGTATAGGTGTGTGGGAAGACAAGCGCTTGCTCTTTTTTTCTCTCTATCGGTCTCTTTCCCGAAGGGGAAGCAGCAAATAGCAGCATAAAATGGTTATTTCGGCAGCATCGCTGTCATTGGGAATTGAATGGCCCACAGTCAGCTTACCTATTAGCGCTCACCTCTAATTGAATTTGGCCAGGCCAATTGAAGCAACAGCTGCGCTTTATTGAGTTGCTTTTGCTGGTGAATGTGATGATCACATTTCCATCACGTTCGAGCGAGGGAAGCGTGTCACGATTTCTCGTGCGCACCAAGGCTGTGCATTTCCGTTGGTATTCAACAGATAAATCAGTTTTATTTTTTTTCAGTTTTTGCTCTTTGTATCAGATCTTTGACCTTAATGCTAGACTACAAACACTGCAAAGAATTCGTTGATTGTTTTTTCTGAAGACTTTTTTCCCAGATGTATGGAAACGAAATTTGTTCCTCGCTTTTCTAGCAGCGTCGAGGCATGTGATTAGTTTTGTTGTGTCTGTGCTTGCCTCTGTGTCTTTTCCATTTTAAAACCGAGGATAAATCAAATGCAACAGAGGCGTGTTGAAATTCACGGGTATCATTTAACGGTCGCCGTCTCATTAAAGAAACATTACATTAGCATAATGTAGCATAATCGCTTAATAATAGCCAAAAACATAGGGCTCACACTGTAAGAGCTTGATTGAGTCATTACCTTAGCATCAATAAAATATAATTGGCAAAAGTTTCTAAACAGGATACCAAACACTTGTCCTCACCCTTCTGATCGTTCCCCGTCTGCCATTGCTCAACAAAACAGGTAGCCCCGCCCCAAACTCACACCATTGGATGCTCATCATGTCAATTAGTGCTTTGCTGGAAAATCTACCTTTAACTGTGTGCTGATGAATCATTTGTTGTTAACTTGTCCCAAGAATTTAATTATAAAAAAAATGTAAACGAAAATAAGAAATGTCCTACCTTGGCAACTGACTGAAATAAAATAAGTTGAAGTTGAAGTATTAACATTACTCTAACTAAACAAAAATGACAAACGCACATAAAAATGACTGAAAATTAAAAATTTAAAGCTAATTTAAAATAGTACACTCTAAAAAAAATGCTGGGTTAAAAACTACCCAAGTTGGGATGAAAATGGACAAATCCAGTGGGTTGTTTTAACGGTTGGGTTAAATGTTTACCCAACATCCTGGGTGGTTTTATTTAACTCAACTATTGTTTAAAAATGACTGTATTGCTTGCTTAAAATGAACCCAAAATATGTTTGAAATGAACATTTATTAATATGTTTAATACATTAACATTTAAGTTTAATGAATAATAATTAAATACGCATTTCATTAAATTGCTTGTTAATAAATTTTCACCTTTTGATTATTATTGTTGCCTCTAATAATTATGTCTGATTTTTAATTTCCAGCCTTTTTTGGGTTCATTTTAATCCAGACATATTGTAATTTTTAAACAATAGTTGGGTTAAATAAAACTGTCCAGCACGTTGGGCAAACATTTAACCCAACCGCTGAGTTTTTCCATTTTCAACCCAACTTGGGTTGTTTTTAACCCAGCATTTTTCAGAATGTATGTAAATAACACTAAAATAAGACACATGTTGATCGAAAGTGTTCCAAAAACCAGCTTAAACAGGAGAACGATGGAACTATTTGTTATTTTATGTCTTTTGTTCCCAGTGTACAAAATAAGTACCAATCTTGGTGAAGATACTATTTGTGCATAAATGGTTCCGTAAGACCTCGGTAAGAGGCTTAAGCATTGGTGCATCCATTGATTGGACATCTCTGGTGGTACATGCAGCGCTCTTGACGGTCTTGGTTTGTAATCCTGTTGGGCAAATATGCTTGGCTGTGAAATTAGATTAAGACACTGGTGTGTTGTTTCACATGGGCACGTCGGATGAGTGGACACCAATATCTGCCTGAAATTGTCTCGGCGAATGATTTCACAGAACTGTACTTGCGCTGTGACATGAAGGGCAGAGGCAATTTAGAGCTCTTTGTAAAGCCCGAGTGCTAATGCATGTCATTAAAAGGTAATATTTTTCTGAAACTCTCAGCACGTCTAGTCCGTTGTGTTATTTAAGACATTCGCCGGAGAATTAGTGGAGGTGTTTACCTTTTAATGTCTTTGACAATTGTGTTTTTTATTTCATTTTTCTTTAGGCGATATTCTCGCAGCGCATCAATTCTAGCGGTTATTAATATTTAGGGATGCACCGATATTGCAATTATGGCCAATATTGATAAGACGATACCAAAGCCACTTTAAGACAAGCCTCAAAAAGTAGAGTAACGCACAGGGATGTAGACGAGATGCTAATCGACTAATCTTCAACATGTTTGCTCTTAAACATTCATTTTGGATTGATCTATTTTAGAGTTTAGAAAAAAATGTTATAAGAGAAGTCAAGGACAATTGCGAGCTCAATTCAGTTCTCATTCATCTCTATGGTACCCGCAAACAGTGATACTGTCACGATTGTCAGGTGAAGTGCCCATGATCACCACTAGAGGGCACTACACCATGAACTACTTTTCACTCACTCACACTCTCATTCAGTCACACGGACTACATTTCCCATAAGCCCCTCACCCAGTCACTGATCACCCCGCCAGCTGTAGCACATTACCTTAGCACTTATTACAATCACACCACTATAAGAGCACTACTCACACACACACACACCGCAAAGTATTGTCGATACCTGTATTGAGCGTTTATTCCTTGTTTTGTCTGCCTGTTTTCTGCCTGTTTCTCGTTCTGTTGTTTATCTGTCTGCCTGTTGACCATTTTCCTGGATTACCACTACGAGCCTGCCTGTTCTTTGCCACTCTGTTTGCTGTTGAGTTGACCATTGCCTGTCTGACCTCGTCTGTAAATAAAGCTGCACTTGGATCTTATTCGCTGACTCGCTCATCATTACAGATACCATATGACGTCAAGGCCGGAATGTGATTGGTTATCAAGGCACATGTGATCCGAGATTTCCGTTACACTTTCTCCAATGGTAGAGCCATGGACCCTCGTATCTCCCAATCATAAGACTATCTCTTATTTTAATGCTATCCCTGTTAAAGGGATAGTTCTCCCAAATATAAAGGGATTTTAATGCATTTAAAGGGTTAAATCAAACACTATCCCTTATGTATGATCCCAAAAAAATTGAATTAGAATTGAAATAAGGGAAAGGTTGAATTTATCGAGGCCATTGGCCAATATGGTGTTGATATGTTGTGCATAAATATTCCCGTTCATTTAATTCATTGAACACAATGTCGTAGATGATTCTGTTAGAGCGTGAAAAAGTGAGATGCGCTGAAGCCATCGGGGCAGAACGCATCACGTCAAATAGTAGCGACCTTTGAGCTTGAGTACAGATTATATGCATTCGTAAACGTGAGACATTATTAATCAAGCGCTTGTTATGTGGCGGGCACTTATATGAGAGTCTAAAACATCGATTTCATTCTTTTTTCCCAATACTCTGAGCTCCAGGGAGTTGTATATGTAAGATATTGTATCAACGTGTTGAATTTGAGCACGTCTGTGCAGTAAAGTTGTTTTGATGTTTATAGGTTTTTCTGATAATGGTTCTTCTCTCTCAGTGATTGATGTTTGTTCTGACTATAGAGGGCACTGCAGACAAATACAGCTCTCTCAACTGAAGAGAATTTGTTTTTATGGATTTGAGGAGAGCATGGATACATTTAGAGCTCCTGCAAACTGAATTTATGGCACAAGTCCAGAAAGTCATTTGTTGGTATTCAGATGTTGAGCGTTTGTCATCTCAGCCTCATAAATGTACTCCCTTTTTATGTTTTGACCCGTATTTTTTGACAGAGTGATGAATTTTCGTCACCGGCATGAGCATGTGTGCTGAACACTAAGCCACAGGCATTATATTGTACATTTACAGAACATTTTCGATGTACAGTACATGACGTCATCTTTTTTAATACATGTTCCTGGTCTTGTTATTAGTAGTGAAAGATGTGGACAGTATTTCAAATTGTTTCTCTTCATAATCTTTATCAAAAATGACACAACATGCTCCACTTCATTGATTACTTTTCTTTTCAGCTGATGTCATGTAATTCCAACATTGCATGATCCGCTCCATGGATAAAATCAAGCCCTTCCTCATTGAATATACAGTTTCACTTGGACATACACAACTTTTTTT
Organism: Zacco platypus; assembly: GCA_038088235.1. Lineage (NCBI taxonomy): Eukaryota > Metazoa > Chordata > Actinopteri > Cypriniformes > Xenocyprididae > Zacco > Zacco platypus. The sequence continues at coordinate 31,683,048 of CM076074.1, read as the reverse complement.
TGTAAGAAATTAATGCTTTTATTCAGCAAGGACACATTCTTTCAATCAAAAGTGACAGTAAAGACATTTATAATGTTACAAAAGACTTTTATTTCAAATAATGAAAATGAATAGACTGGAGTAATGATGCTGAAAAGCTTTGAATCACATGGATAAATTACAATTTGCAAATATATTCAAATAGAAAGAAGCTATTTTAAATTGAAATAATATTTTACAATATTACTGTTTTTGCTGTATTTTTTTTTAAAAAATAACAACAACAACATGCAGCCTTGGTGAGCAGAAGAGACTCCTTTCAAAATTGTTAAAAAAAATCTTACTGACAAGAAAATTTTCAAGAAGCAAGAACTCTATTAGATTTCACATACCGTACGAACTAGTGGACATGTTTCCAGCACTCCTGCATTCAAAAACAGTTCTACATTATGTGCTTTCATAACTGAACGTGCAGGCGATGTCGAATCAGAACATTCTCGATTCCAAGTCCTGTGTGTGTGTGTGTGGGGGTATTCCCTACGTTATGGGGACCAAATTGATCTTGTGGGGACATTTTTTTGGTCCCCATGAGGAAAGAAGCTTATAAATCATACAGAATGATCTTTTTTGAAAATCTAAAATAGCAGAACATTTTGTGTGATGGGTAGGTTTAGGGGTAGTGGTAGTGTAGGGGGACAAAATATACAATTTGTACAGTATAAAAACCATTACGCCTATGGAATGTCCCCATAAACCATGAAAACACAACGTGTGTGTGTGTGTGATAAGGGCTGGTGTCAGTGGTGTGGAAGAGGCCGGTCTGGCAGGTCTGAACCCAACAGAGTGTAAAAGGACAGCATGTTGTTTCTCAGAATGGACGGAGAGAACAGACAGAGAGAGGGTTCAGGTACGAGGGAAGAGAGCACAGAAAAGACGCTGCAGCAGAATTTCAGCGCTTTCACAATGTCGATTTAAGTCCATTACAAGATTTTTACATTACATTTTACAGACTTTGAACGTGTTACTTTATCGACAAATGCGATGACTTAATGCATTGGGTCAATTATGAATGACATGATCATATTTATCATCTTTATGTCATTCGTGTCACGTTGTACATTTGCATGCACAAAATACAATTCATAATATATGTGTAGCATCTTGCAATGTGAATCTTACTGAGCAAAGTTGTTTACATGTAGTTTGTTATCAAGTAAAACAGCTAGTTTAAAGCTCAGACATTTGAAGGAAACTTGAATAGTTGAGCTCAACTGACAACATTTGTTGCATAATGTTGATTAAATCAAAATAAATCAAATTTTCAGCTCATTTTATTTAAAAAAAAAATATATAATAAAAAAAATATATATTTATTTATTTATATATATATATATATATATATATATATAAAATATATATATATCAGTTACACCAGAAGCAATTTTTTGAGGATTTAAAAAAACGAAATTTTATTTTATAAAAGTAAAGTTTAGTTACTGTTGCTATGTCTGACAGGTCATGCGCTCTCACGCCACACATCATGTTCTCACGCAGTGAAAAATACATGCTGGAGCAAAGAGGACACTGACAACGTATGTAACAGTTTCATATTTAATATATTGCAATTTTTAAAGAAGTTTAAGCAATAAATAGCGTCTAGTGTCTCTTTAATGTGTCGTGACAGATCGCAGGACCGATCATCTCTTCATACTAGTTCATTTATAGCATCAAATAAACATGAATGAACATCAGAAGGAATGTTGTTTCAAGACGTGAGGACACACAATTTATCAAGTTCACCAACGTTAATCTACTAACTCCCCTGACCGCTTTGACGGACAAAATGGCGGATTCGGGGTTATGATTGGTCAGATCGCCTGTCAATCAAACTGGCTGCACAGGGTCAATTGGATATGATTTTGCTCAAAATGATAGCAAGCCATTTTTCACACTAAACTCATGTTACCATCATATAGTTTATGTCTTGTGTGTCTATACTATTGAAACAATGTTGTTTGGCCCCATTTAATATGTATGCGAGATTTTTGCAATTTTTTAATGTAAAGAAAAGAGGGAAAAGTCTAAATTGATTTTCGTAGTAATCAACATCATGCCAACAAGTACTGCCGACTGAGTTTAACTCGTGTCCACTGCAAGTAAACAACCTTAAATCTTACCCTCAATCATGCAGGAACCACATGAGGCGTGAAATTCAAAGTGAAGGTGCGTCCCGCAGGGGAAAGTTCATCAGCGGGAAGATGCGGACGTGTCCTTTGGAACACAGGTACCGGAAAAGCTTCCACATCTAGAGCTTCTTCAGCGGTCAAGATGTGTGGTCAGACCTGTGGTGTGAAAAGGAGAGAGAAACAGATAGGGCAACAGATATAGAAAGACGAATAAACTAAGAAGGGCTCAAAATGGGAAGGAGGATGTCAAAAAAAAAAAAGAAGAAAAAAGAGAAGCGTCTCTTTAGAAGCCTGCTGCTCACTATATTGGAGAGGAGTGCTGTTGCCAGGGCAACCAGCGGGACCCGTGATTGGTATTTGGAGCAGCACTCCAGTGGAATAGCTGCAGAGGATTTGATGTTCGGCACACATCTGGGGTCGACAAATACCTCGCATCTCTTTTCCTGTTTGTCTGATACACTGCCTGCGTCTTCATTACAGCCTACACGATCCCCTTATCGCGAAACACCCCGGGGATGCTGTCCAATCTTCTTTTATTGCTTCGCTCTTGTTCTCCGTGAGCCGCAACCTTCGCCGCTCGTGCAGGCTGCCGTTTAGCATGTGTATCAGATGTTTTGGGTGTCTTCCATGTTCAGTACTGCAGCGATCACTCCTGTGTCATGCTTTGTGTGGCTCTCACTCCGTGTCTCAGTGTGAGAACTTGGGCTGCACTATCAGGCCCAATGCACAGATATTTTGGCATGTATTCGTTTTTTTTGTCTCACTTGTTTTCGTTCACACTCTAATGTGACTGACCAATGAGTTTAATGGGTAGTCGTGTAGTCGGATAGTCGACCAATGGGTAGTCGTGGCCTAATGCTGAGGGAGTCGGGCTTGTAACCTGAAGGTTGCTGGTTCGATTCCCACGCCGGTGGGGATTGTGAATTGTGTCACTCTCTCCACCTTTGATACCATGACTAAGATGCCCTTGAGCAAGACACCTAACTCCTAATTGCTCCCCTTGTAAGTCGCTTTGGATAAAAGCATCTGCCAAATGAATAAATGCAAATGCAAAATGTAATGCTAGACTTCAGCAATGGCAAAATTGGTAGACTGAAAAATGAAAATGAAAAAATGGCTAATTAATAATAATAATAATAATAATAACAATAAATATGGCTGCGAGCAGTAAAAGGGTAGTTCGCCAACGTTGGTGAAAGTTACTCCTCCCACTTCGTATGTTTTGGCGGCCCTTAGTTACGGTGGCCGGGAAGTGCAAAACAACATTACAAAGTGTGAAACACTTTTACGAAGATCGAGACAAATTTACATTTTGGAAAACATTTTTACCCATCATAAAACACAATTACATGGGGAAAACACTTTTACCAAGGACGAAACAAATTTACAATGACAGATTCTTCACGGAAAGGGAATGTACCATACACCGGAAAAAAATGTTTTCCAAAATGTAAATTTGTCTCGAGCTTCGTAAAAGTGTTTCACACTTTGCAATGTTGTTTTGCACTTCCCGGCCACCGTACTTAGTGACCATGAATCGAAATTTCAACTTTTTTTTTTTTGATAATCATTGACAATCAGACTCCAGAGAATCTCGCTGTACTGATTTGGTTCCGATCAGGTCAAAACCTTAGGACTACTTGGCAAAAGTAGGTTTTTCAAAATAATACCCCAAAATTTTGCCAGAACGATGAGCAAATCTGATTCATGCATTCCAGCGAAATAAGGCTCTTGAGTCTGTGCCGAATGTTTCATGAGTTATGAGCCCTTTTTGCAGATTTTGGACAGTTGTTGGCGCTAGAGACTCCAAAATTGCTGTGCTTAGTGTTCAGACTGTCCTCTATCTGTGTGCCAAATTTCATAACTTTCCCGCAAGCGGTTCTACGGGTTCATAAACTTAAAGAGCGGAAGAATAATAAGTGCCTACTAGAAGTGTGACAAGACACTTAGCTCACAAGATGAGACGAGAGTTCACGAGACGAGATTTTGAAATGCTTTAACTAATCATCTTGTAATGAATGTCATTTCAGTTCTACTCTCTGAGTATGAATTATCATATGCATTGAAAGACAACAATACTAAAGCACTGTAAAAGGACTGGCTTCGATCCTCTATGATTTCACACGAGTACATGAATGTACATGAATTAAAAGCTTCCAGAACTTCTGATTGACCTCCTAATTGAACTCCTTTCCAAAAATTTAAATAAAAAACACTTTTTTCTTAGACTTATTTAAGGAATAGTTCACCCAAAAATGAAAATTATTCCTTTATTTACTACCCTGAAGCCATCCTAGGTGTATATGACTATCAGACGAACACAATTGGAGGTATATTTCAAAAATATCCTTAGTCCTCCAATGGTTGTGAATGGAACCCCAAATTCTGAAGACAGAAAAAAAAATGCATCCATCCATAAAAATAAAAAAAAAAGTGAATCCGTACGACTCCAGTGGGTTAGTAAAGTCTTTCTGAAGGGAATCGATGTGGTTGTGTAAGACAAGTATCCTTATTTAAAACTTTATAAAGTAAAATAGCGCATTGTACGTCATGGCGTAGTGTAGAACGTTGTGTACTACGTTGCGGAAGTTAACACTTTTTGGACGTACGTTGAATGCTTATGGCTGTCGCGCTGGAAGCTCGTTATTTTACTTTATTATATTTTAAATAAGGATACTTATCTTACACAAACGCAGCGATTTGCTTCAGAAGGCCTTTATTAACCCCCTGGATTCGTATGGATTAATTTTTTTATGGATGGATGCATGTCTTCAGAATTTGGGGTGCCATTCACAACCATTATCAACATTGGAGGACTAAGGATATTTTTAATTATATCTCAGATTGTGTTTGTATTTGAAAGAAGATAGTCATATACACCTAGATTGGCTTGAGGGTGAGTAAATCATGGAATAACTTTCATTTTTGGGTGAACTATTCCTTTACAATAAGTGCAACCATAATCAAACTACTCTCTCAATCTTAAAGAGGTGGGTACAACTTCACAGCCGAGCCTAAGATAGGTTTGATGTTGGGAGACAGGAGGAGGAGCTCACATTTTACTTTCGCTTCGAATTCGATACTGCACATTCTTGACATTTATCTGACGCTTAAGCTCTGTGGCACAACGAATCCTCTGCCATGGTCTTGTCAGTCATCTCGCCTTACTCCTAGGTCTTTGGTCCCTAATAATTGTATTATAGGGATAGACTTTGCTAAAAATATACATGTAATATTAATCATTGTCAGTCTTTGTCAGTGATGTGCACTCATGTTGTGCCGTGTGTTTGGTAACCTGTCTGAAAACAATCATTAGTGGTGTCTTCACTTTTACTATTATGCTCAAAATTGGTTGCTTTTATTGGGTTTCTGTAAATGACTGTAAAAGAGGCAAATATGTGTGCTAGATGCATTGAGTACAAGGCAAAAAAAAAACTGCTTATGTTGTATTTCAGACATCTCTGAGAGAATGAGATGCAATGAGCGCACAGATTCACCCATGGTGCGATGCCCAACCACAGCCGCAGGCACGGGAAGACAGAACATGCAAATGTGGATCCTTGTTTTTTTTCCCAGCCCTTTAAAAAGAACATTAAACTAAAGCATCTTGGTACAGTGTTACATGTTCTTCATCCAGATCTGCAGTGGCAGCTTGAACTAGTTACATATTCCTTTCTTTTATTGGAGGAATGAAGCCAGTTATCATTTTTTAGACACTTGGACTTGATTATCTTTATACTATTTCGATATTTAAATGTATGTTACGTACATCAAATGTTGTTTTTAAGCCAAGAAAATATGACTTTAATAATGGATTACACAATGGATTAGTATGTTTAATTAAACATTAAGTGAATGAATTGTTTATAATTTAAGTAGTGTTATTTAAATGCTCAAGCAATTATTTGCATCATTGGTTGGATTTTCATGAAATCCATTACTCAACTTTGAAATAAATAATTCTAAGCTTTATATTATTATCAGTTCTTTTCACATTTTTATGTGAGTGTGTTACAGATTCTGGACTATACTTTATTTCAATACTCAGTGTTATTTAAGAGCTGTGTTCATTCTCTCTCATGTTTTAGCATGAAGGTGGTTCGGCCTTTTGAACAGGCTGTTCAAGTGGACTAGAATGTCTCAAAGACCCTTCAGACGTCATGTCATGGCGCTTTTAAAAACCTCCGCAAGGTCTCTGAGTCACCCCTTTCACAATATTTCTCAATATAATACTCTCTAATTATGAAGATCATATACAGCTCAAACAATACAGCCGTCATAAACGTCATTATGAACATCTGCTGTCTGTAACGCTGCAATTTTCCATATGTTTCTTTGTATTAATATCTAGATCTTTTCAACGTCTGCAGAAAATGTGAGTGATTGTGCGGAAGTCTTTTGAGTGCTAGTTTGCTGGTTCAAGTTAAAAGCGCTTGTTGATGGTTTGGTGATATTTTTCACTAGTGATGTTTTTAGTTGTTTCTCAGAAAACATTGAACGCTTAAAAGCAATGCATTCACTTCCGTCTACGGAAATCAGATTTCTCGAAAGCCTCATGCGTGAACTATAAACAGACTGCCTACCCATTATATAGAGATCACTTTGCACTCAGTGTGGTGTTTTATTCACAAGTGCCTGTCTTTCTTAAAACATAAAGCTGTAAATCTGAAGAAGTGCATTAAATATATGTGTTTAATATAGTATGCGTTAAATGCACTAAATGGAACGGGTGAGTACGGCTGGCGAATCCTATTTACACAGACCCGTTTCATAACATTTCCTCTTAACCTGTTTCTTCACAGTAAAGGCTATTTCTGTGTTGGGTGAGAACTGTGCAAATACCAGATCGCAGGGTCACAGTCCGTCAACACATCTCCTCCGGCACCTGAGGGAAATCAACCGGCCATTTCGTTTTTCTGTCTTTAAACCCCGTCCTCACGTCTACGAGTCTGTTACTTATTTTTGCTCACACATCGCATTCTTGCAAATTCGCATTTCAAAATGGCAACACGACTGCCTGGTTGTGCAAGATTCGATGCTGTTACGATTTCAGCTGAAGTGCCCGAGAAAGCCACTAGAGGGCACTTCACTTTGGACACTCACTCACACTCACATTCAGTCACACGGACTACATTTCCCATAAGCCCCTCACCCAGTCACTGATCACCCCGCCAGCTGTAATTACAATCACACCACTATAAGAGCACTACTCACTCACACACATCGCGAAGTATTGTGTTACTCTACGTACCAATTCCGAGCATTTATCCTGTGTCTTGTTTTCCCGGTTTTCGATTGTTCCCTGTTTCCTGATATGCCTGTTTGCCCCTGTATTGACTATTGCCTACGCCTTTCTTCAATAAACTGTATTTGGATCTCTACCCGCTGACTCCTTCGTTACAGATGCAAAACAGAAACCCAAAACAATTCCATTAGCTAAATGAACTTGTTTCGGTTTCACAATTTGAGTCTGAAACAACAGGTTTCAACTAAAGTTCGACTGGCTATATGCTGTTATTGCGCCATTATGTGGCTAAAAAGCGTCTTTCTCTATTAATGGTCATAAATTAACCTTGTATTCTGACTTAATATATATGAATATATGAATTGCAAATAATTCATTTTAAAGTATATATTTTTGTCCTTCTCAATCATGCAGTAAACACTGATTTTTTTATTCAAAAACAATTTTCAGGTGTCAAAGCGTTATTTATTATTATAGGCACCACTTTTTGTTTTATTTTATTTGATTTTTTTGTGTTTTGTTTAAGATATAAGATATATATATCCTAAATTAAGTGGTATTTTATTATTTTAATGCCACAACTGATACCTAAAATGTTCATTTTATTGCATTGCACATTGATGTATATGTAAGTAATGTGTGTGCATATATATATCTGCAACAGAGAGACTCACTACCATGGCAGTGTATCAGACCTCAGTCACATCAGCTTCTTATATTGCAGAGAGAAAAATCAATTTACTAGCAGGACAATATCCCATATTTTTATTGCTCTTTCTTTTTTTCTGTCTCTTAGCTTTTGAATGGGAGGCGTCTAAGAGGAGGCTATTGAGCGTAATAGACTTTTCTTTAGCCTTGCTCGTCTTCTCTGGGGCCAGTGACTCCGGCTGCGTGTTTTCTATCACAAAGCGGAGCTGATGGCGGCCTCTTATCAGCGAGCCCACAAGGCGCGAGTGCTTTCTGAGACATAAGCTGTGCGAGTGCTTGTGTAAACCGTACCCTCAGCTACATTTCACACGCACACATGCCCTCAGAGGCCAGAGATTGATAGCCGGGCAACATTTAGCCACTAAACACCAGGAATTCACTGTAAAAGTGAAGAAAAATATCTGTTTTTATCAGTGCAAAAACTATTTGGTGCACCAAGTTTTACACGTAAACAAATGGATTATACTTCAAATTACTGTTATTATTATTTGTGCATTTTATCTTTTGCATGCATATAAGATTTTACATTTATATGAACTTTTAAACTTAATCATTTACACAGTGATAAGAAAGTGAATAGGATGTAAATAAATAATTGTCTCTCTATATATATATCAAACGATTAATCGCATCCAAAATAAAAGTTTGTGTTTACATAATATATGTGTGTGTACTGTGTATATTTATTATGTATATATAAATAAAGAGACATGCACGTATGTATTAAACAAATTAATATAATATATATAATTATAAATATTTATATATATATATATATATATATATATATATTTAAAAATAATATAAATTTTTATATATATACACACACACATATAGTTTTTCATCTTTAGGAAATGTAGAAATTATTAGATAATTCATATTATATTATATACTGTGTTATGTTATTTATTTATTATATTTGTTAATTAGTTCATATAAAATGTATTTATTATTATATTAGTTCATTAGATTACCTCACTTAGGATTAAATGTATCTATTTAACTTCCACCTCTGTAAATAATTTTCCATTTTGTGGTAATTTCCCGTCGGCTGCTGTCATGGTGATGTAATAATGGTGTATTCTCATAACGTGGGTGTTTTCAGAAGCAGATCTGTGTGCAGTGGAGCGGCGTGGAGCTCTGGCATGCGAGCGTAAAGCGCCAGCATCTATCTTCCAGCCATTCCTTTTTCAGAGTATTATTCATTGATGTGCGATCTGTTGTTTCCTCCGGCTATTTATAAACTCACACAGACCCTCTCAGAAGCAGAGATCTCCAGAGTACCATCACCCACCTTGTATCACATCCCCAAAACTGGGTTAGCAGCCTGTATGCACTTTCCTACAGATTTGGGGAATTTTTTTGCTGTTGTTGTCCTCATTTTTTTCTTGTTCTTCCTGTGTTTTCACCAGGCCTGTGGTAGTGAAATCTGTTTTGTGCAACTGTCACACTCACCATCTATCGTGTTCTTCAGATTAAAAGGTCAGAAAGGTCATTCCTGTTATGCAGAACCTTTTGAACTCTAACTTTTTTTTAAACGCTTGTATGGTAATATTGATCTTAAAGTGTATAGCAGACTATCAGAAATCTTTTCAACTTAATTTATTAATAATCAAGCTTTAGATATTATATTATATTACATTATATTATATTATATTATATTATATTATATCATGTTATATTATATTATATTATATTATGTTATATTATATTATATTATATTATATCATGTTATATTATATTATATTATATCATGTTATATTATATTATATTATATTATATTATATTATATTATATTATATTATATTATATTATATTATGTTATGGGCCAAGCACACAAGGCACCTATTATAATTGTAAGTATTATTATTATTATTATTTTTTTTTTTTTTTTCCCAAATGGGAGTCTATGGCAGCCCTATGAACTGTAAGTAGGAAAATTATGAAATTTGGTACACTTGTTGTGATGGTAATAAGTAATAACCTGACCAATTTTGGAGTCTCTAGGACCAACTCTATAGCGCCACCACAAATTCAAATATTCACTTTATAACTTTTTAACCCTTTGTTCTAGAAAAATGAAACTTAATACGCCTGATTCAACTCATCATGCTGATCACGTTCTACATTAAGACTCCGCCCATTACAGTAGTGGCCATTTTGAAAAGTACCGTATTCAGTTTTTTCGCTAGTCCAGTTCTTACCAAAATTACCATCCAGTCTTTAAAAATGGTTCTACATCATAGAAATGACCCTGAAATATGTTGTTGTTGTTGAGCTGCGGTGTCATATGTCATATATCTTTTTTCCCTAGAGTTCTGCTTGTTTTTTTAGACTGCAGTTGGCCATAAAACTCTGGAAATACAAGAAGCATACTCTTCAGTCTCAAAATGCGTTTCCCAACCCTGGAAAAGTGGCAAGATGCATCACAGCGGCCAAAGACGCCCATCTGATGCATACGTACAAAACACAGTGCAAGAATGCTTCATTTTTTTGTACTATGGAGCTTCTTAAAGTTACAGTATGTTTTCATACTGCATGAACTCTTTTTGCACAAGATCAAGGAAGATTAGATTCCTTATAATATGAGCTGATTATGACTCTGTTACTGATCATCAGCTCTGCGTAGAGGACATACAGTTCAAGAACAAAGAAGACATACATTTACAAGTCATGCATCGTCTCTGTGCACTGCAGGGTTGCCAGAACCTTTTAAATTAATCAGCTGCTAATTCATTTCATGCTAATTAAAGCTGCAAAAGAAAACATAAATATGCTTAGCGGGCCAGTTACTGCTTCGTTTCAAGCCATCAGAAAACCGGTGAATTGTTTTTCATAAAGAGAACAATTCAACTCATAATTCCCACTGCTTGTATTTTGTACAATATTAAGAATTTGATTTACCTCCGACGTTTTCTTATTGTCTCAGTGTAATTCTAAAAGGGACTCAAATGAATCAGTGAATCAGTTCGTGACTTCCTCTGAAATGTGCAAAGCTAACTAAACTCCACTTTTGTCACCCGTGTCTCATTAGTACCTGTTCCTCCAGCTGCTCCCGCTGGTCCTAGTTCACCCAGTGTAGTCAGGCAAGACTGAAGGGTCATGGGATACTGGGATACGGCAGATCAGCTTAGCACAACATGACATATCATAACACGAGGAGCGCTTCTGACCTCGCTGTGCAAATACTTTAGATTAATGTGCTTTTAATTAGAGTTTGTTCTTGCCCTCATTTGCACAAGCAGATGTTCATATCGACAGACAAATGTTCTGCTCTCTGCACATGCAGACTCTGATTTCTCTCAGATACGCCTGTTAGACTTTGATAGACGGTCAGTATCGGTACTTGTTTCTGGTATGTATGTTTGTGTATTCACACTAGGAGTCAAAAGTTTGGAATAATTCAGATTTTTTAAAAATGTTTTTTCTCTTATCCTCGCCAAGGCCGTGTTTATTTGGTTAAAATTGGGAATTATTATTATTATTACAGTTTAAAATAACTGTCTATTTGAATGTATTTTCAATTGTAATTTATTCCTGGGATGCAACACGGAATTTCCAGCATCATGTCTTTTCAGAAATCATTTTTATGTCTTGAAAAACAACCTTCGTGTAACACGGAGTCAGTGGGTTGAAATCCAAGTGCAGCTTTATTTCAAGACGTAGTCAGACAGGCAATGGTCAACACAACAGCAAACAGTAGTAACAGGGGAAAGGCAAACTCGTAGTAAATATTCCAGGCTAAGGTCAAAAGGCAGGCAGATAAACAACAAGACGAACAAACAGACAGGATCCGAAAACAGGCAAAACAAGACAGGGATAGCGCTCAGAAATGTTACAGGTTAACAAGACTTCGCAAATAACTTGGGCAAAAGAACAGACTTAAATAGGGAGCTAGATTGGTTTCAGCTGGAGCGTAATCAATATGAGTGTAAGGGACTTATGGGAAATGTAGTGTGGTGTATGGAGTCCATGATATGAGCGGGCGACCTCTGGTGGCAGCTGGATCGAGGACAACGGAACGGATTCATAAGACTTTACTCCTTAATACTGTATGGAAGTCATGTTACTTTATTATTATTTATTATTCTTTAAAAAAAACATTGTAAATGTCTTTACTGACGCTTTTGATCAATTTGAGTCCTTAAATTATTATTATTTTTGTTCAACTTTGAGTGGCAGTGTATCGTGGTTTCCACAAAAATATTTAGCAGCAAAAACTGTTTTCAACATTGATAATAATAAGAAATGTCATTATTTTATTTTATTGTATTTTGTCCTGTGTTTGGGCAGATTTCACAGTAAAACTCCCTCATCACCATTTTTAAATGCGTTTTTTAATTCTTTTTCTTTTTCATAACCGTGCATTGTCGTCTCACACTGCCCGGCCCTACATTACGCTCGGATCTTTTGAGAAGCAGACGAAGGATGTTCGGGACTTTGTTCACAGTCGCTGTTCTCGCCAAAACGCATCATCCTGTAAATCCCCAGGATGCCTTGTCTTAAGCAGTCAATTTTCACTCGGTGGTCCTGTCCTGACCGAGCCCGGTGGGTATTGATTGAGCTGATTTGTCGTGACACAGTTTTGTGAGGTCTTCTGACATGTTCAAACATGTGGACATGTGCTCTAATACATTACAGCCGTATTGGTCTGCTCTCAACTCATGAAGTAATGAACAACATCGTTCAATGTGCATAAATGTCAACTCTAATTACATTGAAACGTTTTATATTGAAATGCATTTTCAACGCTCTGAGCATCGAAAACATTCAAACCCAGGTGTGCAGAATTCAAGCCACTCCAGAATGGGGTGAAAACTATTACAGATGTGACAAAAAATAAGAACTGGGCAGTAATTTAATAGTTTGTGTTGATACGTGTCGTTCAAGTCTATTCATTCGCCACTATATATGGCAGGAATTGTTGGTTTGAAGGTACCAAAACTGGCTTTTTTGAAAGATTTGAAAGTGATTTGCTCTTATCAGTCAGGTCAGGAGTGACTTTACACTTTGGTCTTTATAAGTTCTGTCACTTAAAGGCTACTTGATAAAAATGAAAAATCAAATAAACTGAAGGACGGAATAAAAACGAGTTTCGCTCGATAGTCCTCAGGGCAATTTATTTCAGCGTTTTCTGGGTATCTTCATTTTATTGATCTTTCCGTGTGACCGCAACTCCTTTGATATTTTCAGAGTTTTTATTGAATGAGTGTTTGTCCATTGTGGTTTTGGATTATTGGTCAGTTTGATTTGTGACTTAACCTTTACAGATATCTGTGATTGCAAATAGAAAGTCTTAATGAAATAGAAGTTGTGTTGTACCAGAATCACACGATCATTTATGTCTCAAACAAATTGACCTTATTGTCTTTTTTTGTCGTTGTTTATTGTACAGGCACTTGTTTTGGACGCAAAACTGAAGTTGGCTGCTTTCAATGCCGTTTAATTTCTTTGTAAGTGACCGTCTTTTTGGCCAGAATGATTCTGCTCTGCTGATTTACACTTGTGTCATTTTTAAAGGGGTTTTATTCTGTCCTTTTACAAAGTCTTGATGTTGTTTCTAGGCTCTACTAGAACAGGTTTACATGCTTGAATGTTCATTATTTTTCACACATTCTCCATTGTTGCAGCTCCTCTCTTCCCAGTCTGTCAGTAACGCTCTGTTTAGTTCCTGTCTCTATGAAGCCCCTCCTTCTGAAAAGCGCAATGTGCTCTGATTGGTCGGAGGGATGAGTGTGTTGTGATTGGTCAAGCACTTTGAGCGTGTTTGGGAAATGCCCCGCCCCTTACCATAACGTGAGTTTTAACACACTACTAACTCAACAAGGCCCCGCCCCTTTATTTTGCATATGCTTTGGGTGGGAATTATTTAAATGAGGAATATTGTGATGTGTTCGTTCCCGGAAGAAAACTTAAGACTACAATAGAGAAGACTTTTTCATGCTCAAACAGCAACATTACACACTGAAGAAAGGTTGAATATATATATATATATATATATAAACGTCCAGTTAGTGTCTTACAGGTCAGCACGTTTTCCTCAGCTATATGTCAGTGACTGTGGTTGTGTGTAATTTCACAAGGTGACATCTCGCCATCTTCAGCAACACTGTTTTTGAGTTAAACTCACTGGTGTTTTTTGTGTTGTTGTGGTTGTTTTGTCGTGGCGCTGGGCATTTAGACGGGTTGTGAAAACGCTTTACTCGGCTGCACTAAAAACCACTTCAATATGACGCCGTTAATAAGAAAGGTCAATGTAGCATAGAATTACATCTAATGGGCAGCGGTAATGAGTTTGCCTTTTATGGCGCTCCGTGTGCTAAATGAATACATATATGTCAAAGACAGATGGGGAGCACTTTATAGTGTCTGTGTTGCAGACATTTTGTGGAAATGTAATTAATAACAAAATGCATTTACACTCACAATTGGGGAAAAAAAACATCATTATTGCATATAATCATATTTTGGTAGCCTAAAGGAATAGTTCACCCAAAAATAAAAAATAAAATACTCCAGTTTTTATTTATAACTGTATATATTTTTAATCAGCATTTATTTTTATATTTTTAGTTTATATTTGCACATTTTAGTTACAAACATATTTCTATTTTGCTTTTATTTCTATTTCTGTTTTAGTTTTTATTAATTTTAGCACTTCTGCTTAAACATTTTATGTCAGTTAGTTGCTTTGGGTTTTGGGGGTTTTTTTGGTTTTTAAATAAAAATATTTTGTCTAATAGTTCTATTTTCAGATAGTTGCCAAGGCAACATTTCTCATTTAAGTTTTTTAAAATGACAAAGTATTTCTATTTTATTTTATTTTTTTTAGCTTTATTTCAATAACCAAAAATAATTGTTATAGTTTTAGCTTCGGTTTTAGTCAATTAGTCATTAGTCATTTTGTTACAAAACCAGATGTCAAGAAGATTTGATGCAGAATGTTTGTTCTTCTACAATAGATTTGAATGAGGAACAGATTTTTTTGTCATTATTCACTGATAATCAGTGTTATTATTTTGTTATTATGACATAATATTATAACATTATGTTATTATTTTTCCCAAATGGGAGTCTATGGCAGTCCTATGAACTGTAAGTAGGAAAATTATGAAATTTGGTACACTTGTTGTGATGGTAATAAGTAATAATCTGACCAATTTTGAAGTCTCTAGGACCAACTCTATAGCGCCACCACAAATTCAAAAATTCACTTTATAACTTTTTAACATAATGTTATAATATTATGTATTATGTTGTATTATTATGTAATATTATGTAAATATTATTATGTGTATGTATTATGTAATAATATGTAATATAACATATTGTTAATAATAATAATAATCAACTTCGGTCATGTAATAAGCAAGAACCAATAGCATCTCTGATGACACCATATGAATATTTATGATCGAGAGCTCAGTGAATAATGCCTTTCTTTTACTGGTTCCTCAGTGAATACCATGGTACTACTATAAATCTTCTTTATAAGTGTTTTCTGTGCAGTTTATATAATTGCAGTTTTAAAAGACTTTTTTTTTTTTTTGCTATAATTCAAATAGGAGCCTTCCAAGTGAATTGACTACGAGGTCTTAATTCGTCACACTTTAGCCCTTGATCAAAGCCGGAATATTCCTTTTTTTTCTGCCAATGAGCTCCACTAAACTCAATACTAATTTCTCGCACTGCTGTGCAATTTATTTGCAGTCAAACTGTGACTTCTGGTCAAAAACTGTGATTTCTGGTCCGGTTTACTCTACTGTCATAATATTTGCACTTCCGTCTGATCCGGTACACTTACACACTGACTGTGAGCCGCGCGTTCGTGCCCTATATATCCACATCTGCGCTTGCGAGACACAGATATTTGCCCTCCTTTCTGGCACCTTGGGGGGAAAAGGTTTCACAATGCTTGGTAGGGCTCCAATTTAATAGCCAAACACAGTAATTGTACAAATAGCTGATTGCAATGCGTCCTAATGCACAGGGTGACTGGAGAAGAAGTGTTCAAGAGATGTTTAGTGTAATTAGCAAATAACATGTTTGGATGAGCGAGAGTAGAGTCATAACCCGATGCAAGCGAACACCCTACAGCTGGTCTCTTTGGGTTTCTTGATGCATTTGCTGTACAATTTGTGCGCGTGTGTGAGCGTAAGATGGGTCAAAATGCCTGCCTCCGACAGGTTAGACTGCTTGTCTGAACAGGAGCCCCATTTGTATGGGTATCTGAGTGGCTATAATGACTACACATCCCCCCTAAGCTCAACGCCGCTCTCGCCAGGACCAGAAATGCCCTTTATTACCGCTCCACATGCAAATGCCATATGCAAATACAGGTTCATTAGATCTTCCGCGATTCCTCTGCTGACAATTTAGTTTTTCTCCCAGAGTATCTCCTTTCCCTGCCCTCTTTTCTGTTGGGGGGAAAAGTGGGTCAGTTAACGCCGTTGTCTATTTCCAGCCTGAGAAAACTCACACGAATGGAAACAAATAATCAACAGATATAGATAGAACTGACATTTTAATGGCTGTCTGTGTGGTTAGATAAGAGTATAGGAATTTCCTGTGGTTTTTCAACTCGATAAATAACAAACCTTAAAGTCGTGAAATCAAAATTAGCCCTATTTATTGCTTTAACATATAACTTATATATATGTATTAGGGCTGCAACTAACGATTATTTTGATAATCGATTAGTTGGCCGATTATTTTCATTATCGATTATTATCGATTTTATCAATTAGTTGTTGCAGCCCTAATATGTATATTATGTATGTGTATATATATATATATATATATATATATATATATATAGATATATATAAAATGAATATATAGATATATATATATATAGATATATGACGAATATATATGACAAATATATATATATATATATATATATATATGACATATATATGACGAAAATATATATATATAATATATATATATATATATATAGATATATAACATATATATATATATAAAACGAATATATAGATATATGACGAAAAAAAAAAAAAAAATATATATATATATATATATATAAAACGAATATATATATATATAAATATACGAATATATATATATTATATATATACGAATATATATATATACGAATATATATGACAAATATATATATATATATATATATATATATATATATATATATATATATGACATATATATGACGAAAATATATATATATAATATATATATATATATAGATATATAACATATATATATATATAAAACGAATATATAGATATATGACGGAAAAAAAAATATATATATATATATATATATAAAACGAATATATATATATATATATATATATATAAAACGAATATATATATATATATATATATATGACGATGCTGCCTCTAAAAACACCAACGAACATAGAGATGAAACACAGCAGTTTGTCCGTTTAGGGTTACTGTAGAAACATGACGGAGCAAAATGACATGGAGGGGTGACCCGCGGTGTATGTAAATAGAAATGGCTCATATACATGACGGTTCAATATGTAAGGTCTTTATACACCACTCAGAACTTAGTGATGAATATTATATTGCGTTTCTGTCAATAGATCCTCCTATTTTTTAGACTCCGCACCTTTAATATGTAATATTTATTATACATTTGTATTTAGAGTAATATAACGATTGGAAATGCTTGTGGATGTCTTTTCATAGTGTCTTAAAATACTTTCTCCTATCCTGTTTTTTGTTGTGAGTCAACTATAAATAGTCTTTTCTGTGTTCCTGTCGGAACAATCGCGGTTGTTTTTGTGAAGCCTGTTAGTGGTGTATTAATTGCACACTTTGCCGTTAAACTAAACAACTGTTCAGTTTGTTTTGTTCCAGGTTGTGCATCTAATTCTTACTTTTAATCGACCGTTGAGGTGTCAGCACTCTCTTCCTGCACTGCCAGGATGTAGAGATTCCCAATGCTGCTCATCAACTCTCGCCCCAAAGGTTTTTCAGAGAGAGAAAAAATCCACAATTGTTCTGTCAAGTTCACTTTTAAACGGATCGCCGGCTCAGCACACGTCTCCTGTCTGGCCTGGACGGAGCTTTTCTCCAGCACTGACGGCTGTTTGTTGTTGCTCGTGAGATGAAGACCGAGATCGAGATTCAGCTCCTCTCAGGTTTTGATCGCCGTGGATCAAGCGTGTTTAATAGGTACGCATACGCAAAGCAGCGCTGGCCACGTCGTAGCCCTCCATCTGGACTTTGATCTCTTTGAGAGGCCTAAAAAAAGGATCCGGCGCTCTTTTGATGATGCTGCGCTCTGGACCGCTTTGCCTCGGAAGAGATTAATTGAACTTGGAGCAGCTGCGTTTGCTGTCAGCGCCTCCAGGTACAGTCATGCTTCTTTGCATGTTACAACGTAAAGCAATTCTCACGAGCGGCTCGAGAAAGATGCGTTTACGGAGCTGCATGGCGTAAATTACCTAAATTTGGACTCTCTTCAGTACAAAGCACTTACACATGCCTTTATGAGATACTCCGACATTTACCAAGCATGGATTGCCAATCCTCTGCAACTCGAGGGTATGATTAGATTTGTTTGTGAAAGGGAATGACAATCTCTGTGCAGTCAGTTCAGAAGGAACGATGGTTCTCCATCATTCAATTAAACTGATATGTAAGCAGGCAGACAGCGAGATGAAAGATCGGAGTCGAATCAACAAATCTGATGCAATTTTCACGTTGAACCTCTCTCCAACCAAACGCCCTTCAGCATCCGTAACCCGGTATCTCTGGGTGTGTGCGACTGTCTAATGAGTCCTTTTAAAGGTTAATGAAGGGGGTTTGTGCTCCGGGCACAAACATTATCAGACTTTGAGTACTAAGAGAGTGAAGCTCAGATGAATCTAATGAAGAGGAAAGTCATTAGGAGAGAAGCGATCACGCTGCGCGCTCTCCGTTCCTCGGATGCGATGGCGGGGGCCGTGATGGACGATTGTCTGCTGCTTTATCACACTTTGTTTGTTTGATTTCCCAGGGCCGCCGCTCAAGGGTAGGTGGGCATTGAGCGGTTTCGCGGCGACTCCTCACCGCGTGCACGCGTACACAAACGGTCACCCTCCTCCTCGGCCCTCTAATTCAATTTCCACACGAGATGGCCGCCCATCATTTTGGTATTTCGAGTGTTTGTCAGGCAGCATTGTTCATTTGCAAGCAGCCTCGAGCCTTAATATGGCCGCTATTCAGCACAGACATCAGAGGAACTCAACTCAGAAAGATTGGATCCTAGTCGTACCCTGAACGTTTATTGTTGTTGCTTATTAAGATTGGCTGCGACGGTTGTTTCAGTCACCGTGGTTTTTCTTCATCACTGCAAAGCGTGCTTTATGTGCTTCCTGGCATTGCGCTGATGTTTCTCGGTTGTATATTTAGGCTGGATGTTGCATTGTTTTTGGATGATGTCGTGGGTTTTGATTGGAATGGGTGGGGTGTGCGAGGGCATATATAAAATGTAGATTTTTATATGTCAAGCTTTACGAGTTATTTCATGAATTCCACAGATTGTTTCCTCAAATCAGTGTAGAAAACTCCTGGGAATGCTTATATGTGGATAAATGTGGAGGTCTTGCTGTCTTATTCATTGAAACTTCTCTCTGACTTAAACTCAGGGAGTCAGGGATTGTGACTCAACTCTACAGGGCACTCAGGTGTGTAAAAGCCGTCATGTAACAGGCCTGTGTCATTGCTCTGTCACTGTGTGTGTGTGTGTGTGTGTGTGTGTGTGTGTGTGTGTGTGTGTGCCACCTCTGAGCTTCAGCTGCCCAACCACCCCAGATGTGTGTCGACGCCACCTGATCCTGCCCTGCTTTGTGTACAACCACTCTCATTATTGACCCACAATCCTCAGTGGTTGGTTAAGCCCTGGGGGAAGACATCCTCACCTGGAGCACTGCTCTTCTCTAGCTTGTTCTGTCACAGATGTCTTTGGGTATGCCACTTTATATTGGTTTTGATTGGTTAGCCGCCTAGCGGATTAGGACCTGAGCTGCCAGCCTATTGGTTGAATGGATCTGACAGGTTTATATACATTTAATATATATATATATATATATATATAAGATACGATTGAATTTATTATATTATGTATGTAATAATTTCATATAATTTTAAGTAATTATATAATAAAAGTAATTTATTAATCAGTATAATATATATATATATATATATTACACTGATTATTATATTGATTATATTGATTTAGAAATTATTATAAATATAAGTATTTATAATTAAAAATGTAATATTAATTTTTCAACAATATATTATATTAAATCATTTTATATTACATATTTATTTATGTATTTATACTGATTATTATATTGATTATATTGATTTATAATTTACAATATATATATATATATATATTATACTGATTAATAAATTACTTTTATTATATAATTACTTAAAATTATATCAAATTATTATACATTATATACTTTTATAATAATTATGTAATTATTACAAAAATAATAAATTCAATAATATATTAAATCTTAATAATTATGATTTATTTTATATTACATACATAAATATAAATTATATTTTATTTATAATTGTATATTTATGTATTTATAATTCCCATTAATTAATTAAATACATACATTTATTTATATGTGCACATTTAGATTATTTATATAACAAATCAGCTTTAAGTGTGCATTAATCCTAATGTGCATTATCATATAATGTAAAATAACCTCTATTGCTATTGCAAAATTTGTGCTCTAGACTTCATCAGACCAATCTGATATGTAATAATCAAGTATAAACATGCCATATGTCTCAAGATGTGGATTCAGTGCATGTTTCTTCTCCATCCCTATCGAGGCGTCCACTTGGTTTTTGCGCTGCATGTGCCGTAAAGGTGCGTTCAGGAGAGCCGAGCGCTGACAGTTTTTGTAATTGAGTGCTTACAGGTCACAGACCATTTCAGACGTGAGCTCTGCTCCCCGCGACAGAGTCTTCCTGACAGCTCTTATCCCAAAAATAGCCCCATTCCAGCTGAGTCGGCCCGAGTGGCTTGTCTTGCACGGTGGCGTGAATTGAGAAGGAGATGCACACATCGTTTTGAGAGTGTCACGACAGAGTGCTTCGCCAAACCTCCATCAGTCAGTCCTTCTGTGTGCATGTGTGCTCCTACTAATGCATTAGACGTGTTCCACACCCTCCAGAGTCCTAGATTTACATGAATGTGTTGCAAAATATTAGTGTTTGTCATTGGTTGGTATCAAATCAAGTCAAGTCACCTTCATTTCAGCAGCTCTAAAAAGAAAAAAAGGTGTCATTGTTCAGCCGAAGTGTTGATTCGGTTCCGTTGTGAAGATCATCAATTATTAAATTAGTTCAATTCAGCTATGAAGCGGCTCTACAGAAAGCAGGGATGTTCAGTTCTCATCAGATCTTATTAGTGCAGTCAGATTAATGATATAGTTGAGCATTAAGTATTAATGTTGGTGGTGATGTTATGGCACCCGGAGAATTGCAGAACACATTGTTTTTTAGTACCAGTTAAATTATTTATGAGTTGGCCATATGAGTTTACTGTATTTTGCCTCCTTTTAGGAATTTTTTTTTATTTTGGATCAAATAAATATGCTTTTAAAATAAATTTGGTATTGTTTTTGGTCCAAAGAACGTTTTATATTTTTGTGATTTTTTTTTTTAATCACAATTTTATATATACGTATACACCCTATATATATATATATATATATATTTTTTTTTTTTTTATTTATTTATATATATATATATATATATATATATATATATATATATATATAAAAATATATATATATAAAAATACATTTTTATTGAAGTGTGAATTAACATAATTTTTTGATTCTTGATGTGCTCACAAAATGTTTTTTTTTTTTGCTATTATTATTTACATTTTATTGAACAATAAGCATAATATGATTTATTATAAATTTAATATGAAATAAAAGGATTCCCTTAAGTTGTAACAGATGTGTTTTGGTGAAGTTTCGTTTTTAATACTTTAAGGGGGACCCGTAATTCCTTTAAAAAGATGTAATATCAGTCTCTTGTGTCTCCAGAAAGTATCTGTGAAGTTTCAGCTCAAAATCCCCCACAGATCATTTATTATAGTTTGTCAAATTTGCTCTTATTTGGGTGTGAGCAAAAACACACAATTTTTGTGTGTGTCCCTTTAAATGCAAATGAGCTGCTGCTCCCGGCCCCCTTTCCAGAAAAGAGCGGCGCTTTAACAGCTCAACAACAACAAAGCTGGAAAATCTCACGCAGCCAAAATGCGGATTGTGTTCATCCTTACATTGTTCAAACCGGAGTCGACACTGATGGAGAGACTCAGGAAGAAGTTCCAGCTTTTAGACGTTTCTGAACGGTTAGTGGATAAATTGATGTAGTTGCTGTGAAGTTGATCCAATAGCATGTGTCGTCATGTTAAGCTATAACCGAAAAATGATCCTAAATCAGTTAAAAATAAACAGGCATCATGAATATGGATCCATCAACTACTGTAAAAAATGAGTAATGCCGATCACACTGATGACTTGACTGAAATCACCTGAGATTAACAAGCCAGGTGATCTTGTTACCGCTTCAGTTTCAATCTCATTCTCACTTCATTGTCATTGGGATGCAACATATACACATTCATGAGACGTATAAGCTTGCATCAGAGTAAGAGTTGAGCTTTTGTGTCGTTCCAGTGGATGGTGTGAGATCCCTGTAGATATTAGTGTGTGTGTGTGTGTGTGTGTGTGTGTGTGTGTGTGTGTGTGGTAATTGGAAATAATCCCCTCCGTCTACACCAGGGGCGTCCGCTTCTCATGTAGACGCATTAATGTCTTTCAAAAGCATGTGAATTGTTTTTGTGACTCGTGGCAAAATGCATTTTTCTTTCTCTCAGCGTCCTTCCGTGCCACATAATTCGGTCACTTAATAGATTTCGTGTAACTGCAGGCTACCTGGAATTCGCTTCTCAACTGTTCTCCGGCTAGACGATCCAAACGCATCAGCTGGGAGAATCTGAATGGAGCGTTTGGATAAAAGACTCCAGCTTGCATCTGTGTCCGTTCCTTTTTTTCCCTTCTATCTCCATTTTCCACTCTATTCTTTCCTGTCTCCACGTCTCTGTTTGCGCCGAGTCTCTGATGATGTGAGCCCGCTGATCGCATTGATTGTGTTTTACAAAACAAATTTGCAGGCACAGAATGCAGTTATTTGGTGACATGAGCGGCTGAAAGAGGATTTTGACCGTCTTACAGTAGAAAACAACCAACAGATGAATGATTCCTCAGGAGAGGTGCGTGTGTTTTCACTGTATATGTGATCAGACTCACAATAAAATGTCCAATGAAGGAGGGACTCAAGCCCGAATATCACAGAGACTTCACACTTTTTTATTAGAGAGTTTGAAACAACCCCATAGCAACATGCTTAAGTTACTCAGAGCACCTTAGCAACCGCATAGCAACACCCTGGCAACTTCCCAGAGCATCCATGAAAGCAACAGTTATGTTCTCTGAAACCTTCAAGGAATACAAGTTAAGGTAAATCAACAGCATATATTTGAAAATATATTTGATTTTATAAGCATTTACATTCATTCTTCTGTTAAAACTTTCCATGCAAAGCTGTTTAAATCATTTTATGGTGACACAAGTTGAAACATTTGATATAACTCTATATCAGTCTTTATGAGTTTTAGTATTCACAGATGCTAGTGCATATCGCAATTTGATTAAGTTCACAGTTTTACTTTTGTTTTATTCATACAAAATTTGGCAAAAAAATTTTATGACTGGATTCCACAATTCCATCCTTGTTTTCCACATTGTGGAAATCATAGGCCACTACATTTATTTCGCGGACCTGCTGGCTATGGGGTACGGACCCCACTTTGAGAATCCCTGCCAAAAATAGAACTTAAAAAAAATGTAATTATTAATTTATTTTATAATCATTATTAAATGTTATATACATTTTTGATTTTTTAATATATTTATATTTTTATCTATTAATTCTAGTGCTGTCAAACGATTCATCACGATTAATCACATCCAAAATAAGTTTTTTTTACATAATATATGTGTGTGTGCTTTGTATATTTATTTTATATATATATATATATATATATATATATATATATATACACACACACACACATACCTGTATATTTGGCAAAAAAATAAATAAATAAAATAAAAAAAAATATAGAAAAATAAATAATTATATTCATGTAAATAGTAAATATTTCTTAAATATATATATATATATACAAACATGTGTATATGTATATATTATATATATGTGTATATATGTATATTTCTATGATATATTTATATGTATATGCATATATTATACAAGTTTTTTGTATGCATGTGTTGTATTTATATATACATAATAAATATACACAGTACACACACATATATTATGTAAACACAAACTTTTATTTTGAATGCAATTAATTGCAATTAATCGTTTGACAGCTCTAAATAATTTTTTTTACTGAATTTTGTGTTAATATTGTGTCTCTAGCCACTACACTGAGCATATACAGGAGAGCATGTGTGCATGGATTCCCATGTGCACGAGCGAGCGAGTGAGAGGGAGAAAGAGAGTGAGAGCGTGTTCCATCATCCAGTAAACTCCAGCCGCTCTGAGCTGTCGTACCCTCCTCCTACGAGAGAGAGAGAGAGAGAGAGAGAGAGAGGGGGAGTCACGCTACAGCCAAGAGAGGAGAGGAGAGCGCGAGAAGAAGAGATTCAGAGGAGAAAAACGCGCATCTCTCGATTCGTTGGCCAGTAATTTCCTCTCGGCTCTTGGCAGGGGAAAGCAGGTGGGCAAATCGGTCCATCTTTTTCTCGCGCATCTCCTCGTTTGGCCGTTCTTCTGCTTTTCTCTCCTGAGCAGAGGAGAGTTTTGGGGGAGAGAGGGCATTTGGAGAGGCAGGATGGTCAACAACCTGACCGAATGCGAGGAGGCAGAGGGGGCCGCCAACAGTCAGGGTGAGTGTAGGAATCTCTCGCGTTCACACACACCCACTCACGCTGCCACGGGAATGGTCAGTGCGGACGGAGGGAGGGTTCGAGCCGCGGGTTCTGCTGTTGCTGGCCACGACAGGTACGCTCCTGTCTTACTGCATGGCTGCTGTGAGTGGAATAGTAATAAGCTGTTTTAGTTGTGTCTGTACATGTAGCGACCCGTTCTGTTTGTTTTCAAGCGTGGCACACAAATGCAGAAAGCTGCGATGGAAGGGGAACCTCTGGTAGAGACGTAATATGTTAGCCTGTCTCGCTGTTTTTGTCCTCATAAGGGAGCATTCAGTGCTGGTGGGTCTTTTAGTTTAGATGCAATATTACTTTCTAATCATATTATATATTTATATTAATATAATTTTATATTTTAATAATTTTATGTTATCCTTGAGTCAATTTTTTGTTTAATACTATTATAAAAAAATATTATTTTATTAATAGTTATTATTTTATCCTTGTAAGTTTAAACGAGTTGAGTTGGTGAGTTCTGTAATGTTTTTATTTAATTTAATTTTTTATTTTATTTTCATTTAATTTAATTTTTTATTTTATTTTCATTTAATTAAATTTTATTACTTTACATTTTTTAAATTTATTTTATTGTATGTAATTTCATTTTTATTTAATTTTATTTTTTATTTTATTTTCATTTAATTTAATTTATTTCTTTCTTCATTTTTTATTATTTATTTTATTTATTTATTTTCATATTTTATGTCATTTAATTTTTTTTCTTTTCTTCATATCATCATATAGCAGACTTTTAGCGCTGTATAATCTCATCTATCAGATCGACAAGTCTCCATCACTGTATCAATAGCGTTGATTTTCTTTGCCAATGATAATCGGACGTTACCTGCTCCCTTCCTTAGACAGTGAAATGTCATTCACAACTCAGGTGTGCATCTCTTCACCAGACGTGACTATCTGATCAGTGTGTTTAACAGGCGTCAGCGGCTGTTGGTGTGTGTTTAGACTCTTTGATCTTGTCAGGAAGCACTTCTTCACACAGCACATACAGTTATCCGGCACAAATCACATCAGGGAACTGTGCTTAATGTCATTTCCCTACACTGTTTTCACCCTCTATAGTGTACTTAGTGTACTTGCTATTGTTGCAACAGATTTGAACCTTTTAGGTCCTTATAAAGCCCTATAAACCCAGAATCAGATCCAGGTATCTGGACGCTGTCCGTGGTGCTGAATCCAGCCAGCCAGCAGCACTATCAGTCAGCCCTGCCCAGCGCTGTCCAGGGTCCTGATTTATCCCTTTCATTACAAGCTGAGGCGGGATTATCAGGAGATTTAGGCGAGCATCTCGTTGTCCCACTACACTAAGATGAAAGGCATCCGTCCTCCAGATGCATTCTGCGTCATCCGCTCAGGCATATTCATGAGATGCCGATCTGTTAATTATTTGCAGGAGAGTTTGTTCGAGGCTTAATGGACAAAGAATTTGTTTCGCATGCTGATAAAAAGAATACATATCGAGAACGTTTTTGAAAAATCGGCAAATTAGAATGATTTCTGAAGGATCATGTGACACTGAAGACTGGAGTAATGATGCTGAAAATTCAGCTTTGATCACAGGATATAAATTACATATTAAAATATTTTCAAATTAAAAATGGTGATTTCACATTGTAAAAATATTTCACAATATTACTGTTTTTATTGTATTTTTTTGATGAAAATAAATGCAGCCTTAGAGCAGAAGAGACTTCTTTTTTTAATTATTCAAAACTTTTGATGGGTAGTGTGAGTGTATATACAGCTCTGGAAAAAATTAAGAGACCACTGCATATTTTTTGTTATTTTGACCAGTTGTTGCTTTTGGCAAATAAATGCTCTAAATTACAATATTTTTATTTGGAATTTGGGAAAAATGTCAGTAGTTTATAGAATAAAACAAAAATGTTAATTTTACCCAAACACAAACCTATAAATAGTAAACCCAGAGAAACTGATAATTTTGCAGTGGTCTCTTAATTTTTTCCAGAGCTGTATATACGTATATATTTAATGCTATTTATTTATTTATTATATGTAATTTTATAATATTTGCATCTACCATAAATTTATGTATATATATATATATATATATATATAATATTTTGTTTGTTTTTGAGACATAAAGACAGACCATGCGTTGTGCATTTAGTACAGCTGAAACTCTCTATAGCATCTATCAACAAAACTATTTCACTTATTATTTTGTTTTGCTCCATTTTATTTCATTTGTGTCTTCCTGTGACATGAAGGACTCCAGTCGAGTGTCCTGACCTGTCGCTGTGAGGTACTGTTCACTGATGTGTGACTTTTAGTGCTCCGTAATCTCATCTATCCAGTCGGCATTGCATAAATCTTCATCACTGTCACGGTAACAATAGCGGCTCTTCACTGAGGGAACGCGACAGAGGTGTGTTCCTCCCCTCCTACACCTCTGGACATAAATGAATATTTACACTCAGTTAGATTGAATTAGCGCGTGTACGTTTGTTATGTTTGAACATATATTTAAAACAAAGTGTGTTAGAACACACTGCAACTGTAGCGACACAACACCCGGTCAGAATGATGTTCCTTATAAAATATAAAAATCTAGTTTTAGTGATTATGTTTCTCTTTTCATCACTTGACCTTCCCCTGTGAAGCAGCAGTCAGTGCTTATCAACGGAGTGATACATTGGAGGATATCAGAGATAGACAGAGAAGGACTGTGGATGAGTCTTTCAGAGATAAGAGGTTATTGTGCTATTTGTCAGCACGATCCCTGGCGCTCTGGCTGTGAGGATTGTACAGTGACACAGGGATGATCAGTCACTGTTTTACAGTGTGAACTCTGATGATTAATGCAGTTGTCATGCAGTGATGTAGACGTGGCAGTCTTATGAAGGTCCGTAGCTCTGTTCCAAAACCAATCTGGACCACGTTTTACTGCGACACGAGAGGCTTGTTTGGTTTGCAATTGTTGCGTGTGGAAAAATTTGGGGTCGGTACAGTTTTTTTTTTTATGTTTTTAAAAGAAGATGCTCACCAAGACTGCATTTATTTGATTAAAAATACAATAAAAACAGGTATATTGTGAAATAATTTTACGATTTTAAATAGCCGTGTTCTATTTGAATATGTTTTAAAATATAATTTATTCCTGTGATCAAAGCTGAATTTTCTGCATCATCCTGTTCTGTCATCATGTTAGTTTTTGATAGTCTTATGTAACTTTATTACTTTGAGTTTGGTGAACCCAAAAATGAAAATCGTGTCATTAATTCCTCTCCCTCATGTCGTTCTACACCCGTAAGATCTTCGTTCATCTTCAGAACACAAATGAAGATATTTGTGATGAAATCCGATGGTTCAGTGAGTCTCTATTGACAGAAAGATAATGAACACTTTCAATGTCCAGAAACATATTTAAAACAGTTCATGTGGTTCAACCTTAATATTATAAAGCCACGAGAATACTTTTTGTGCACCAAAAAACCCCCAAAATAACAACTTTTCAACAATATCTAGTGTTGGCCGATTTCAAAACACTGATTCATGAAGCTCTACGAATCATTTGATTTGAATCAGTGATTCGATTCGTGTATCAAACTGCCAAAGTCACGTGAACTATTGAAGTTTCAAAACACGTATGACATAAAGAAGCCTCATTTATTGAAATCACGTGACTTTGGCAGTTTGATACACGAATCGAATCACTGATTCAAATCAAATGATTCGTAAAGCTTCATGAATCAGTGTTTTGAAACCGAACATCACTAGATGTTGTTGAAAAGTCGTCATTTTGGGTTTATTTTGGCGCACAAAAAGTATTCTCGTGGCTTTATAATATTAAGGTTGAACCACATGAACTGTTTTAAATATGTTTCTGGACATTGAAAGTGTTCATTATCTTTCTGTCAATAGAGACTCACTGAACCATCAGATTTCATCAAAAATATCTTCATTTGTGTTCTGAAGATGAACGAAGATCTTACAGGTGTAGAACGACATGAGGGAGAGGAATTAATGACACGATTTTCATTTTTAAGTGAACAAACCCTTTAAGGCAATCAGTTTCCTCAAACCATTTAAGTAGCTATTGTTAAGATTTGTTACCTGAATTCGAGCTGAACGAAAAGTCTTTAAATTGAGTTTACACTAATGATTGACTAAAATATAAGTGGATTTAACTTAATGTATGAGTTTACAGTACTCATACTTAATGGTTTCTCAAATACTTTGAGTTACCGTAAAGTGTCACATGATCCTTCAGAAATCATTCTAATATTTGCAGCTCAAGAAACATTTCTGATTATTATCAGTGTTGAAAACAGTCGTTCTTTCAGGAATCTTCCATGAATAGAAAGTTCAAAAGAACAGCAAACTTTTTATCACATTATAAATGCCTTTGTTTCCAATTTAAAGCAGTGTAGTTTAAACAAACATGATGTTCCAAAAACATATCCATTGTTTTATTTATTTATGTTTGCCACCAAGCTGTTGTTGTGGTCAAATGCTGATTCTTCAAGACACATTTGAATGGGTTGAACTGAACACAATAATCCTACAGTGACAGGAAAGACGTCGTCTTAATTGAGAAATTCCTCATTACACCCTCACTTTTATTGAGGAAACATCTAGTCCGAGGGAAGACAGATGACACTGAGCGAGCGAGAGAAACGATTTGGTATTGTGGATGTGATAAAATCGCAGTGTCAGAGTTCAGAAAGACTGATTTGGTGCTTCTGTCCAAATGTCTCCGTGTATCTATTCTGCCCTCGCTCGCTCTGATTCTCTTCTCCGAGGGTTTAATGACCGTCCCGTCCACCGATCTCTCTCTCTCTTTTGTCGCTCCCTCCTTCTCTCACTGCAGCGTGTGCTGAAGGTCTTTAATAATGTTTAGTTAAGGCGGCGAGAGCCCTCTGTTTCAGCCCAGAGATTCTCTTAATGCGTCACAGGAGTTTAACTGGCACTAAAAACCGCTTAAAAGGTATAATTGTCACTGCATTAGATAGAAAATCCCTTTGCATGATCTAATGAAGCCCAAAAAAAAAAAAGAGAGATGTGTTTGTTTGCGATGAGTGGATCGTGTCGATTCACCTGTGGACGCCAAGCAGAAATGATGAAGAAACGTGACGTTTGTGAAGAGAAAAGATCCTGCCTGACATTTTTATGTGTGACATTAGTTTCTTAATACGTTTTGGGGCTGATTTTTAAAATGACACGCGCTCCATATGTCAAATGGTTAATGGGTTTGAAAGGGAAAAAGTGTATTTTAATTAAAAATGAGCCCTACAGTAAAGGTGATGGTAATGAATGCTAATTCTGAGGTAATTATGTCAACCTTAAAACGTTTAAGATGTTCTGCTTTTAATGCTGGTGGTACAGTAGGTGATTACTTTTTGTTAATTGCTCATGTTAATTTACATTTACATAAATATGTCCATATGATGCATTATTTAAATTGTGTTAAATATGATTGTATTTGTTGTACTGTCTTCGATGTTTTTACATTCACATCAGCAGCATTTTTACTCTAATACAGTAAAAAAATAAGTGAGCCAGTGAGAATGTTACATAAAATTTCAGAATGTATTACGATAATTATAATTTTGGAAGAAAATTGTGTCATGAAAATCAATCAATGAGTAGGCTTTGAAAAATATTATTTCTTGTTTTCCTCTAGTTTTGGAGTGAAATATGCCCTGGACATGTTTTTCGTGCGATTCACTGAGTGGACTTAATTTGTCGTGTTTTACAGAAATGCAGTGGATGTAGGTGCGAGCATGTAGGAGAGATGTTTTGCAGTTCTCCTCGGTGTTATCGCCATAGTTACCGCTGTCGCAATGGAGCAGCCAACTGCTTTGCTCACCACCAAGGCCGAGACGTGTGTGCGCTTCGCTCAAGAGTGTGGGAGACTCATTTAAAACTGAATAGGAGTGGAAATAAGATGGGTAGAAAGTGAAATAATGAGGTGGTCGACAAGGACTGTGAATAAACAAATGGCCTAAAAAGCTAAATAATACATGACATCACTGCGGTGGAGAGGTTTCCTTCACTCGCTACACAGGAAGTCCTGCTATGACACTGGATACTTACATGAATCCTGTACTAAATCAGTTCTTGAGTAATGGGAATGTGAACATGTTCTCTATCTGTCTGTCTAACGTTCTGTCTATCATTTTATCTATTGTTCTATCTATCTATTGTCCTAACGTTCTATCTATCTATCTATCTATCTATCTATCTATCTATCTATCTATCTATCTATCTATCTATCTATTGTTCCATATATCATTCCATATATCTATCCATTGTTCCATCAATCTATCAATCTATCTATCTATCTATCTATCTATCTATCTATCTATCTATCTATCTATCTATCTATCTATCTATCTATCTATCTATCGTCCTAATGTTTTATCTATCTATCTATCTATCTATCTATCTATCTATCTATCTATCTATCTATCTATCGTTCTATCTATCTATCTATCTATCTATCTATCGTTCTATCGTTCTATCTATCTATCTATCTATCTATCTATCTATCTATCTATCTATCTATCTATCTATCCATCTATCCATCTATCTATCATCCTAATGTTCTATCTATCTATCTATCTATCTATCTATCTATCTATCTATCTATCTATCTATCTATCTATCTATCTATCTATCTATCTATCTATCGTTCTGTCTATTGATCTATTGATCTATCGATCTATCATTCTATCTATCTATCTATCTATCTATCTATCTATCTATCTATCTATCTATCTATCTATCTATGTATGTATCTATCTATCGTTCTATAGTTCTATCTATCTATCTATCTATCTATCTATCTATCTATCTATCGTTCTATCTATCTATCGTTCTATCTATCTATCTATCATCCTAATGTTCTTTCTATCTATCTATCTATCTATCTATCTATCGTTCTATAGTTCTATCTATCTATCTATCGTTCTATCTATCGTTCTATCTATCTATCGTTCTATCTGTCGTTCTATCTATCTATCTATCTATCTATCGTTCTATAGTTCTATCTATCTATCTATCTATCTATCGTTCTATCTATCGTTCTATCTATCTATCGTTCTATCTATCTATCTATCTATCTATCTATCTATCTATCGTTCTGTTTATTGATCTATCGATCTATCATTCTATCTATCTATAGTTCTATCTATCTATCTATCTATCTATCTATCTATCTATCTTTATATTTACCCTCTAGAAACTGGTTTTAGCTGGATTTTAAGGGTAAAATCTGTTGGCATCTTATGCATTAACTTTAATGTGCTGAAAAACATCCTTCATGTGTGTTTATGTATGACCTGCTTGCGCAGATAACACAGTGTATATGTGTTTCCAGCTTCATTTCTCATTGCTCTCCATGGAGCGACTAATCAAGAGTCTCCAGTTTAAACAGAGCGAATGAATTGAACCTTTTCCATTTCAAGGTTATATGATATGATTCACTCTCATCATTAGAACAGCAGAACAAAAAGTGTTTGGCACAGTTGTGTAACACGCAGATGTCATTTAAAGCTCCGAATGTCTCGCAGTACCCGAGTCTAATTACTGTAGGTTTCTGTATCGTCTTCAGCACAGATACTTTACGGTTGCAAACACCCACGTTTCTCTCCCTGCCTCTTCCTCCCTCTAATATAAATCTGCCAAACCAGTCCAGAGATGCCAGTTTGAAAATGCATTAGATTGTTGTCGTCGAATCATATCAGCTTTATGGGTCCAAAACAAGTTTCCCATATGCTCGCCAGCAGCATTAGGATGTCTGAAGGGTTTTTGAGAGGATGTTGAGGTTAGTGAGAGGTGTGCTATTGGGATTCAGGACAGAATTGGGCCAATTTAATAAAACCTGAAGACAGCTTGATCCGCTGCGTGCCTTCGGGGCATTTCTTGACAACAGCGATAAACTACAGAGTTTCTGAAGAAAATTTACCTGCTTGTGCAAAATGTTGTTGTGTGTTCTAGATGATTTCCAGGATTTTGCTATGTGGTGTTCTGGGAGGTTGGGTTTGGAAAAGTTTACAGAGAATGGTCAGGAAAAGAGAAAATATCCAGTGAGTGAAAGTGCCTTGTTGAGGTCAGAGGTCAGAGGAGAATGGCTCGAGCTGATAGAAAGGCAACAGTAACTCAAATAAGCACTCGTTTCAACCGAGGTCTGCAGAAGAGCATCTCTGAACACACAACACGTCCAACCTTGAAGCAAACGACTGAGGCTACTATTCACACCGGTGAACCAAACAAAGGTCACCAAAAACTGGACAAGAAGCTTGGAAAACCGTTGCCTTCTCTGATGAGTCTCGATTTCTGCTGCGACATTCAGATTTTGGTGTAAACAACATGAAAGCATGGGGATGGATCCCTTGTATCAACAGCTCAGGCTGGTGTAATGGTCTTGGCACACTTTGGGCCACGTAGTACCAAACTGAGCATCTGACCATGTCCATCCCTTTATGACCACAGTGTACCATCTTGTGATGGTATCAAATCTCAAAGCTCAAATCATCTCAAACTGGTTTCTTGAACATGGCAATGAGTTCAATTGGTCACCAGATCTCAATCCGCTCGAGCAGTTTTGGGATGTGGTGGAACGGGAGATTCACATCATGGATGTGCAGCCGACAAAACTGCTCGAGACTGCCTTAGACAGCGCCCCTAATGACTCCAAACTGGTCCACCTCCATCATTTGTAGGTGCACACGTACTTCCAGGAACGATTGACTTCTCCTTAGATCGAGCTAATAGTCATTTCCATGGTTACCCATCGCTGGACCGGCGCCAGCGGGTCTCGCTTCTAACCTTGTTCAGTGTTTTAGTGAAAAACATCGCCTTCCCTGCGCCCCCTTCCCAGTCGATTTGGAAGAAAGCGTTTGGGCAGATGATTTTGAGTAATAATCTACAGTGCCGAGGCATTTCCCCAGCGGTGGCGCCGTGCCTGTTTGCAGGATAATGTTTTTTCTTCCCCCTCTATCTCTCTCCGTGCACTCAGTTCTTCTTTTCAATGCGCCGTGACTGTCGATGAGAGCGGAGCTGTGTTTGCCCTGAATGATAACTGTGTTTGTGTGTTTATGTTGCTGGCTCTGTCCCGATAGCTTTAGGGGTGGATATCTGTGCGCGTGTAATTGGCCAGAAGTGTGCCGCTGATTTGAGTTGCATGTCTGTGCGTGCGAATTGCGACTCGCTTAATTGTATATTCACACACTTTCTTTGTATTGGTGTGTGCTTGGTTTGATTAGCATGAATGCATGGGTTGTTTTGGTGTGAATGTGAGTTCCCATTGACTTCCTAACACACTGTGCAAAAGTAACTGCACTACTTCCTCACTGCCTGTACGTAGCATTTAAAGTCGGCATGAGACGGAAGTTGCAATAGTCTTCCCTATTTTGACGTGTAGCTAAGCAAAACGGGTTCTGAAGCATGAAAAAAATGATTGATTTTGTCCATAGGGAATTTATTAGATGGTTGTGATTTGCTATTGGTCAATTTCTTGTGAGTGACAGGTTGCCCCGCCCTTGTGCCAGTAAACACATCATCAGAGAAGAGATGTGGTGCTGGAGGATTACAAGATTACAAGACGCGTGAATTAAAAATTATGACGTGCACGGATGAATAATTTCTATTAAATACTGCAATATTCCATTCAAAATTGTGGTTTCATGGTGTCATTCATATCTAATCATGATTTTTTTTTAGTTGCCTCCATAAACTTACGTTGCTCAAACACATGAATACATCTGAACATTCGGCCACTGAGAGATGTGATCGACAGGAAAACGTCGCTATAGAGAGATGTTTCCCGTCTGGAGTATGTGTCCTCCCACAGCAGGTTTCAAAAATAGTCCTGTCTAAATCCATAAGAGGAGTTTGTAATTGGTGCTGCATGGGGACAGCTGGATGACAGACGGATGGGGAGGGATATATGGAGCTACTGGAGGAGAATTAAAGGAATGCTGGGTAATTGGCCAGCATGAGAGAGAGGGATCAAACTCGGCCTGCCTCCAACGGATGCCCAACTCTCCATTACGCCACACACATACTTCACAGAGAGTCTAATGAGGGAGCAGGGGTTAGCATTGATGCTAAAACTGAGGGATGACTATAAATAGAGTCATGTAGAGCTTAACACGGTTGGCTCAAACCTTACTAGATACTACCAAGGTATCACCACCTGATACCATTATAGGGGATCTATTATGCAAAATTCATTTTATAGGGTGTTTGAACACAGATGTGTGTGAGAAAAACCAGCCTATAATGGTAAAAATCCACTCACTCATTTTTTATAATTACCATAAATCAAAAGCAGTTTCTTCAAATTCTGATTCTGATTCCCCCTACGATGACGTCATCGTAGGGAGAAGCCCCGCCCACAGTCGGTGATGATCTGCCCTATTGGCCCCGAGTGAGAAGCACATTTCTGTATCCTCGCTGTAGCAGCTGGAGTTGTAAAATGTCTACGCCAATGAAGCGTTTTGGGATGTACCAATGCACATAAGAGTCACTGAGAACATTGTGGTCAAATTTAATTTTCAAATGAAGAAATTCGCTAATGTCTTATACATTTGTGCCAGCATGACTGCTTCACAAACGAGGCTCTTTTCAATGACTCCGGTTCGAACATATAAGGTTGAACCCCACTACTGACAGTTTCTGACATTTTCAGTGCGAGAGATTGTCCTGTTTTGTTGCTGCCGGTATGCTGGAAGTCTGTCTTAAACCTGAATACCGAAGCATGAGCTGTTAAAGCTCCGTCCTCTTCTTGAAAGGGGCACCAGCTCATTTGCATATAAAGGGACACACACATTTTTGCTCACCCCCAAAAGTAATTTTAACATGCTCATAAATAATCTGTGGGATATTTTGAGCTTAAACTTCACAAACACACTCTGGGGACACCAGAGGCTCATTTTACAACTTGTTAAAAGGAGTGTAATTTAATGTTACATGGTACAGAACGTCAACAGTATGGGTTTATGAACTAGTTCTGTTTTTTTTTGTTTGATTTATTTATTTGAACTTCACACATTTCTCTCAATCCGTTCCTGTAAGTTTAATGTGATGAATCATTATTTGGAAATCATTTATGTTCTGACCGACTGGACTTTTGAGCTGGTTTCGAGCTTGGTGGATGATAAAACTCTCTCTCGGTTTCTCTGATGTTGCTGCTGTATAAAATTAGACTTTGAGTGTGAATCTCCTCATCTGTGGGAGTGCTTACAGTAAAAGCTAATGGTGTGTGTGAATAATTCGGGTCATACAGGGAGAGTTGGACACTGATGTTATTTCTGTCAGTCATGAAGTGTCTCCAGCAGTCAGATTTCAGTTTTTTACAGGTTTATCGAACATATGCACGCATGATCTCTTAAAGACGCCATTGAATTACATTTATTTTCTGTATCTTTGAGCTTATTTGTATGCTAGAGTACTCTTAAAAGTGCACTTTTTCAGCAAATGAACGTTCAATACTCGAATATCTTGTTTCTCTTGGTGATTTGTTGTAATATTGTAAATGCTCAGATGTTGCGATATGAAAATATATCAAGACAAGAAGGAATATTGTATTTGATAAATCATTTCATGGTGTTTTGGCATATTTTATGTCTCGTGCAATCAAGTCAACAAGCAGTTCAGGGAATTGTAACATGCCAGTCGAGTTCTAGTGAGCCCTGAACTGTAAATATATGATTTATCATCACTGTATTAGAGCAGCGCCACCCGGATGCGGGATTTATGTACAGTACGTGGAATGATTGCATCCACTCATTGAATGAATGAGCAGATGTGATTGTGGACCCCTGTGGGACCTCCGTCATGTTTCAAAGACTCTCTTTCCTCAGCATATGTTTATTACACTTGAAACAATCATGCTGAGTGAGACTGGAGGGAAAGAGCTGGAATATTCTTTCTGCGTGCTTCTCTCTCTCTCATGATGTCCTTGGTTGATTTTGAGTGACAGGTGAAGCTGTAATTTACATTCAGAGAAGAGAAGCCGTCACTCGCTGTCTGTCCTCTAAAGCGAGATCCAGCCTTCTGTCACGCTTCCCTGTTCCACGTTTTAAGAGGGGGAACGTGCTCTCCACTTACACCAGGACTAGCACACCTGTCCGTTTGCGAATCCCTGATGGGAAGGTCTGACATACAGGGACCCTTCGGCTAATGACATTTTTATTGTAATTTAGATCCAGCCCTAAAGGAATCAAACAAGAATATTATATTTTCAGAGGATTTTTATTTGATTTCAATTCCATCAAAGAAATTCTATTTGGATTTTTTTCAAATGTTCGTTGTTGGTAAGATTTTTTTTTTATGATTTTGCTTCTGCTTCTGCTCACTAAGCCTGCATTTGTTTGATTAAAAATACAATGAAAACAGTAATATTGTGAAATTTAAATTTAAAATCCTGTCTAGTGTTTATATATATATATATATATATATATACAGGTCTGGGTGGGTTACTTTTAAAATGTATTTCACTACAGATTACAAAATACATGCTTTAAAAAGTCATTTGTAACGTATTTCGTTAAATTACTCAAGTTTAGTGACTTAATCTAAATACTTTAGAATACTTTGGAATACTAATAAGTGTGAAACAAACACAAAAAAGGTCATTGAGAGTTTTTATCTCACAATTCTGCAATTGTGAGTTATAAAGTCAGAATTATGAGATATAAACTCACAATATTGAGAAAAGTCAGAATTATGAGATATAAACTCACATACTAAATTCACAATTGCAAGAAAAAAAGTCAGTATTGCAAGTTCATATCTCCCAATTCTGACTTTATAACTTGCAATTGTGAGTTTAAATCTCTGCTTTTTCAGACGGTCAGAGTCAGAGAATCACCAATCGCTGTTTAAATGACATTAAAATTCAAAGTAATCACTTTGGTAATCTAAAACACTTTTCAGATGTAACTGTAATCTGATTACCACCCATTTAAAATGTAACTGTAATGAAATACAGTGACTCAAATTTTGTATTTTAAATACGTAACTAAGTTACTTGTTTCGTTACTCCCCAACCCTGGATATA
This sequence comes from Zacco platypus, assembly GCA_038088235.1. NCBI lineage: Eukaryota > Metazoa > Chordata > Actinopteri > Cypriniformes > Xenocyprididae > Zacco > Zacco platypus. Next base: position 31,644,808 of record CM076074.1, on the reverse strand, counting down.
TATATATATAACGTACTTTATTTCAGTGATCAAAGCTGAATTTCGAGCATCATTCCTCCATTCTTCAGTGTCACATGATCCTTCACAAATCATTCTGAGATATAGAATTCTTTTTTTTTCAACTTAATGTGTCCTTGTTAATCTTGTTGACCCCAAAATTTTGAGCAATAATGTAGATATCGATTCAAGTCAAGCCACGAGTGTTTCTTCTCTTTGGATAAAGGCGTATTCTGAAGGCGTAAAAGTACATGTACAGTGGACTTGGAAGCCATTATAATAGTGAAAATGCTTCTCTGACCTGTGCTCGAGGTATTGATCGCATTTAGTATGTTTTGTTTGACAGACATAGTCCCAAACCAAAAGACATGTTTGGTCTTAGGAGATAATAGCATTATATAATGCCTAACAAATGTGAATGTTATGGGCTCTGAAGTGATTCAGAGTTTCATTATCTTTCTATTATTGGACGTGCATTAACTACTGATGTGTTTAGCATTACAGAATGCATTAAAGCGAAAGCTATTATAAAGTGCAATCATATCATTTGGTATTACTGAGCATAATTACATAAATACACTTGTAATTTTGGAGTAAGTTTATTCCACAAACCCCGTTGCACGTCGTACTGACACACTGAGCTTTAAATCCACTTACGCTCCAGCAGTTTGGATGCATCCCAAACCGCCGGGAACCCTATCACAGTCTTCCAGATAAGGGATCAATTCTACCGGTTTATCCTCAGGCTACAACATCCAGATATCTTCTCTTATTAAGTTGGCCAGAGTGAAGATCAACACTCTGATCTCAGAGACCAGCGCTGGAATATTTCACAGGTTTGAGACTAAATGCTGGAGTCTGGTCCTTACTCTTAAAACTAAATGAATTTAACCATCTGATGCTGTGGAAGAACATATTTAGGGTGCGTTCGGTTCGTTTGATCCGGACCAAAAAACAAAAACAAAACATATAGTCCTGGTCCGCTTAGCGTTCACACTGGCATTTTTAACAGCGAACCTAAAGTTACCGAACCAAAGGCATAGGGATACGGTCACAACCTGATTTTTTGACGTATATTTCGCTTACTGAACATTCAAAACAACGCTGTGCGCTGGATTAAACGCCATCATTTTATGCATGTACATATGCTTTATTTTTGCTTGTTAAAGTGTGAAATACTTACCAAGAACAATATTTATGACAAAAAAAATAGACAAAAAATGATGAAAATGATGTTTTAGGACCACATATATTTTCTGCATTGAGACATTTTCCTCTCAAATTTTCATGCAATTTCATTCATGCAAAAATAAATAAATAAATATTACAATTAAATTGTAAATTATTTGGCATCATAATATTTATTGTACTATCTTTAATTTGAGCTGATTTAAATAAAAAAAAAATATTTTATTACAGGAATCAGAATCTGATGAGATTCACCATTGAGAATAGCATTAATTAAATGAAAATAATGAATTAAAAAAAAAATTAAATACAGTAATGAGAATATAGAAGAAGGAAAACGTGCCTAATTGTAATATTCCTATCAAAATAATATCATATTTATAAAAAAAAATCTTAATGGTCCTAAAATAGGCTCTTTTTTAGGCAAAATATAACTTTTTCCTTCTGATTTTGAGAAATCCCGTGATGTTTTCAACCTTTAACAATTCATCTTATCTAACTGTTAGAGTTAATAAGCACCTGTTTATTAGATGCTTGGATAATAATTAATTCAGCGCTGGTTTGAAAAGTGTATCGATATGACTGGAGCTCGCTTACCGAACATTCAAAACAACGCTGTGTTCTGGATTAAACGCCATCATTTTATGTGTGTTCATATGCTTTATTTTTACCAGCTGAGAACTCACGAAGAGCTCATAAAATGTTCAAAACATTCAAAACAGCAGCAGGATTTCCTCCGATTTAATGTCGATGAGGCACTTCACCTCCTCGTTGCTCCACGTTTGCCCTCGACTCATTTTGGATACACCGATCTTCCCGCGTCGTCAAATCGGCTGACTTGTAGCGTCGCATCTTGTGACATCACGTCCTGTTTTTGGTTCGTTTACATGTCTTTGGTCAAACAGTTTTACTAGTAGAAATTAAATTGTTGATATCAAGAATAGACATTTGCACTAGTAACAATGAACACGTTATTATCACCAAGTATTAAAGTTAAATGTGTGACCAGATGCACCATTTTCACCTTTTTCACCAAGGATGCTCTCGAGCCAGAGATTTAAGCATTTAGTAACTGCATAGCAACACCCTGGAAACCACATAAAACATTCTAGCAGAGAGCGTATATTTTGGATTCATTGTGTTGTCAGTGTGTGAAGTGAGCAGGTCTGTGTCTGTCGCGGGCCTCTGGGAGAGAGTGTCAACATCAAACAGATCTGTTCTGTAGTGGTCGCTAATCCCTTTAGTTCTGCAAGCACATCTGATCCCCACCTGCCCGTCGCTCTGATCGTACATAACGCCTCCAAATCCCACATCATTTTAGGCACACGCTCCCAAACAAATAGCACTGTTGCAGGTGCCGATCTGCCGTAGCGCTTGGACAGGGACCGTGTTTTACAGCCGTAGAGATCTGTGAGCGTGTGGAGCTTTATAAGATGGAGTATTATTGATGGTTTACTAATAAAAAATGACTGTGCTTTTTGAAAATGCTGCATTTTTGATTCAGTGGCTTTTTTTAGACATGCATCATGGAAATACCATGCTTTTTTTATGGCATGATAAAAGACTGATGGTGTACCATGTGCAGGGTTGAGGAGTAACGAAATACAAGTAATTTAGTCACGTATTTAAAATACAAAATTTGAGTAACTGTGTTTCATTACAGTTACATTTTAAATGGGTGGTAATCAGATTACAGTTACATCTGAAAAGTGTTTTAGATTACCAAAGTGATTACTTTGAGTTTTAATGTCATTTAAACAGCGATTGGTGATTCTCTGACTCTGACCGTCTGAAAAAGAGGAGTTCAGTTTCATGTTTTCCACTGTTTTCATGTTTTGTGATAGTTGTTTGAGTCATTTTATAATTGTAAAAAAGGTCACTGCAACTTTTTCTCACAATTTGTTTTTTCCTCACAATTGTGAGTTTGTATTTCACAATTCTGACTTCTTTTTCTCAGAATTGGGAGATATGAACTTGCAATACTGACTTTTTTTCTTGCAATTGTGAATTTAGTATGTGAGTTTATATCTCATAATTCTGACTTTTCTCAATATTGTGAGTTTATATCTCATAATTATGACTTTTCTCAATATTGTGAGTTTATATCTCATAATTCTGACTTTTCTCAATATTGTGAGTTTATATCTCATAATTCTGACTTTTCTCAATATTGTGAGTTTATATCTCATAATTCTGACTTTTCTCAATATTGTGAGTTTATATCTCATAATTCTGACTTTATAACTCGCAATTGCAACTTTATATCACGCAATTCTGAGGGAAAAAGTCAGAATTGTGAGATAAAAACTTGCAATTATCTTTTTTGTGTTTGTTCCACACTTATTAGTATTCCAAAGTATTCTAAAGTATTTATATTAAGTTACTAAACTTGAGTAATGTAACGAAATACGTTACAAATGACTTTTTAAAGCATGTATTTTGTAATCTGTAGTGAAATACATTTTAAAAGTAACCCACCCAGCCCTGACCATGTGATAGTAACTTTGAATAGTATTTAGTATGTATGCCAAAGTGCTTCCAAAAATACCATGAAAACTTTTTTTGTGTATATAGTGTATTATTACCTTAGAGTACCATATTAATACCATGATACATGAATATGTAAATAATTCAGTTCACAAACAACCAATGAATAATGATCATGACAAAAAAGTACCTTTTTTATGCTTTTTGGACATGATAAAACTAGCCTTTGTAACTTTAAATGGTGTTTAGTAGGTATGCCAGACTACTTCCAAAAAATACCATGGTACTTTTATGGTAAATGTCCAAAACATGTCTAAAAAAAACTATGTTTAAGTGCCATGATACGTGAATATGTCCGTCATTCAACTAATAAACAATGATTATATGACTTAAAAAATAATATAAAAGTGATAAAATAACAATCTATAAATAAATAATAATATAAAAATGATAATAATGTGTTTTTGGAGATTACTACCATGGTATTTTTGAAAGCATTTTTTTTGCTGTATGATATAAATACCAAGGTACATGAATTTCAGTACCACTGTAAATATGATACTATAATTCTACCATGGTACATTTTGTAATGGATTTCATTGGAATATAAGGTATGCTTCAATATCATAGTATTTCCATGTGATTTTAGACAATTACTATGACACTACCATGGTGTTTTGAATGTACTTCACGTACCGAGGTTTGGTTTCACTACGGTATAACATCATTATCGTGTATGTGTACAGCCGCGGTGTGTAAGGGTTACCTGACGCGTCTCCTTTAATGTTTCAGGTGGGATTTGGAGCAGGTTCTAGATCAGGTTGGCTGGTCAGAGTGTAATCTGGCTCTGGCCTCCACGCTCCCCTGGCCCGAGCTCATTTCATGGGCTGTCATCATTAATCCCAGATAGAAGGTGAACAGACAGATTCAGAGGCTCGAGAGATGAGGAGGTGTTCTCCCTTCACCGCTGCGTGTCGATCGAGCTGCTCAGTATGCAAACCGCCGTATTTGTAGCGTGACTGAATGTTCAGTCGCTTCTGTACCACGTTTGTGAATGCGTCATTGGATCTTTCCTGAGAGAAAAGCTCGCTCCAGTCATATCGATACACTTTTCAAACCAGCGCTGAATTAATTATTATCCAAGCATGTTATAAACAGGTGCTTATTAACTCTAACAGTTAGATAAGATGAATTGTTAAAGGTTGAAAACATCACAGGATATCTCAAAATCAGAAGGAAAAAAGTTATATTTTGCCTAAAAAAGAGCCTACTTTAGGACCATTAAGATTTTTTTTAATAAATATGACATTATTTTGATATAGCAATATTACAATTAGGCACGTTTTCCTTCTTCTATATTCTCATTACTGTATTTTTTTTTTTTAAATTAATTATTTTCATTTAATTAATGCTATTCTCAATGGTGAATCTCATTAGATTCTGATTACTGTAATAAAATTACAATATTAAATTAAAACATTAATTTAATTTATTTTTAAATCAGCTCAAATTAAAGATAGTACAATAAATATTATGATGCCAAATAATTTACAATTTAATTGTAATATTTATTTATTTATTTTTGCATGAATGAAATTCCAATTCCAGGAAAATGTCTCAATGCAGAAAATACATGTGGTCCTAAAACATCATTTTCATCATTTTTTTGCCGTAAATATTGTTCTTGGTAAGTATTTAACACTTTAACAAGCATCGTGAATCTATGCTGTTGATATCCGGAGAAATGTGTGTCGCTACAGTCGTGTTCTCAGCCTCGGCTTTGTGAGGAGGATAGGTAAACGCACGAACTCTCATTTGGCGAGCGAGTGTGTATTTGTGTTTGCGTGTCAGCCCTCATCGCCTCCGACCGCCTTCTCGCTCGTGAAGAGGTATAGCCTTTGTCTTCATGTGCAGGCAGTTGCCATGGCAACGTGACTCTGCATTCCTCCTTACCTGCTGTTTTTATCAATTCACACTTTAAGTGCTCGCTCCGCGTCGCTCTGTTTGAGACACGCGATCCGTCAGAGATGCTCACAGATAACTGTCATTTATCGTACGTTGCATCATTTAGTTTGCCCGTGAGATCCACTTATGATGATAAAAAGGACATAATTTAGTTCTGATGACTGTTTGACTATACTATGGCTATAGTTTTGAATCGTATTAAGAGATTTTGATATCTCATATTAAAACTGTGGTTTTTAGCTACAATATTTAGCTAATTAAAGGTGCAGTATTTGATTTCTCGGAATCGCTGTTAAACACTGTTGATATTTGAAATCAACCCAAACAAACACACCCCTCCCTTCACTGCTTTGCCCCCAAAATATTAAAATAAAATACTCTTATATCATAGCAGAAGTGACGTAGAAAGGGGTAGTCGGGGCCTAATGGTAAGAGAGTCGGGCTTTTAACCTGAAGGTTGCTGGTTCGATTCCCACGCCGGTAGGGGGATTGTTCAATATCATGACTAAGGTGCTCTTGAGCAAGGCACCTAACCTCTAATTGCCTCACTTGTAAGTCGTTTTGTATTAAAAGCGTCTGCTAAATGACTAAAAATGTAAATATTCATGAAAAGATGATGAAAGAATGACAAGGAAGCACAAAAAAATGAACATACAGTACACGAGTATAAGCGAGAGTCACCAGCCGCACACTGAAAACGCCCTTCTGCTTGAGTCTCTCCAGTGCTGGAAAGCTTTTGTAATATTAATTCAGGTCCTAAAGCTCTTGCTTGATATAAGCCCTTCTTTTTCCGATGCTAGAGCTTTACTCTTTTGTAATGTCTCTCAGTCTTCTCCATCACTCTCTCTCCTCACCCATCCTACGTGGACACGCCCCCTACTTCTGATTGGCTACGAGTTTGTTGTGCTGCTCAGTCCAGTCTACTTTCAACAGCTTTTTCAAAAATCACTTACTGCACCTTTAACGCTAAGACTGCAGCCCAATTTATATACTTCTAATGCGCACTAAAAGCATGTGCTTCACTCTTAGCCAGGCCTGGACTCCATAGCAGCTTTCATTGGCCACTGACCACTGACATGTAAAGCAAAAAACGTATGCACTTGGTTATAGGATACCAGTATTTGAACATGCTATGTCATAAAAAAGCATTTTGGTACCACAGAGTGTTTGCGTTTGCCTATATGCATTAGCATCAAGATAAAACAGCGGTTTTCAAAGTGTGGGGCGCGCCTCCCCTGGGGGGGCGCCACAGCATGTCAGGGGAGGCGCGGGGAAAAATTATAATAAACAAAAAATATAATTATTTAGTTTAATTATTATATGCATTTTTTATTATATTTAAATGTTTTTATTTTAAACTATACTAAAAAAATTGTCAAAAATATGAGAAACATTTTTCACCCAGAGGGCCATAGCAGTGAATTCGCTGCTGTTTTGCAAGCCCGCCAATATAGGTATATGCCATCGGGTAAGTTGTGTCAAAAGGGAGGCCCGCTGTCTTAGACTTTGAAAACCCCTGAGATGAAACAATTGACCCTTCACTGGCAGTTTGATTGACAGGCGATCTGACCAATCATAACCCCGAATCCGCCATTTTGTCCGTCAAAGCAGTCAGGAGAGTTAGTAGATTACCGTTACATACCAGTGCATTCCTTCTGATGTTCATTCATGTTTATTTGATGCTATAAATGAACTAGTATGAAGAGATCGGTTCACGAGGAGCTACAGCGATCTGTCACCACACATTAAACACACACTAGACGCTACTGTTTACACTTCTTTAAAAAATTTAAATTTTTGAAATATGAAACTGTTTCATATCAAAAGTAACCTGCTCTGTCTTGTCTGTCGATGCGTTGTTAGTGTCCTCTTTGCTCCACGATGTATTTTTTACTGCGTGAGAACATGATGTGTGGTGTGAGAGCGCATGGCTTGTCGGACATAGTCTTTGCGAACGGTCAATTATTACTTCATGCATTTTAAAACACACCGGAAAAGTCAATGGGTTGTGGGAAATAATAGCCTAGTGGATTCGCATGTACAGATGCACACTTGAAAAATCGGAAGTAGTACACCATCCGTGCACGTTTTTTAGATATATTATGATGCTCTAATTCCACACTATTTACAGTTGATAGTGTGCAAATCTGGATGTGGCGCATAGCTGTCAGCTCAGGGTTCCTCATTCAACTGTCTGTCTATGTAGATGATCGATTTTTGTGAGGTTTGTTAGTGCAGCCTAGGTAATCGAACCCTCTCCCGCATCGATATCGGCCCTCACCTCTCTTTCAAGCAATTAAAACACCCTTGATTCCGACAAGCGCCCCGTGACCGCCCCTTAAGTGGTCTTACTCTAGCGTTACGCCGGCTGGTGAAAGACATGCACAATCATGCCCACTTTACCTCCTGACTGACTGCAGATGACCTTGAAGTGCTGCAGACGTTAACGTTGACCATCTGTCGTTCCTTGGGCCGAGGAGAAGCGACCCGTCTGATCCCACATCAGAGGGAGCTTGATATTGCCCTCATTGCTTCTTTGATATGCAAGCATCTAGAGCGTGTAGAATAATGAGAATATCAATGAGATAACGTGGGGCTACAAGCACACATGCATCGTCATCCGTGACAGAAATGCACATATGTGTGTTAATTAAGTGGGACGCGTTCATGTGCTGTGATCTATAGTCATATATGGGCCGTAAGCCGCTCTGTGCGGGATGAGCTAATGCTTAAGACGCGGCCCGCGGCTCTGAGGTGCACCGATCACATGAGGTTAGTGTATTTTCCAGTGCGACTGTGTGCGTTCTCACATGTGTCGGTATTCGTGTGTGTACATTAGCTCTACCTGACCCTGCCTGAGGCCTAGACTGTGCTCACAGGGAATTGTGGGTAGCACTCTGTCTCAGCTGCCTACATCCTTAGTCTAGGCCCTTATGATTTAAAACATTTACAGTGTGGACAATGTGGACTGAATCCGGTCATAAAAATGTAATTTACTGTATAATGTGGAATTTGGCAAATTTTTAAAGCTAAAGTTTTATGCATTCATTTGATTGACCGTTTTAATTTATAATAAATTTGCATGAAATTATAAAACATAGAATTCAGAAATTTAAACACAACACATAATTTTTTCGGACACATTTCATCATTTTACTGATTATTGTTAAAATTATAATAAATTATTAAATTGTGGAATAAATTCAATTGATTAGATATCTTTTTTATTATATATATATATATATATATATATATATATATATAATAAAAAAGATATCTAATCAATTGAATTTATTCCACAATTTAATAATTTATTAAAATTATTATTATATATAAAAAATTTAATAATTTATTAAAATAATTATTATATATAAAAAATTATGTGTTGTGTTTAAATTTCTGAATTCTATGTTTTATGATTTCATGCAAATTTATTATAAATTAAAACGGTCAATCAAATATCTTTTTTTTATATATATATATATATATATATATATATATAATAAAAAAGATATCTAATCAATTGAATTTATTCCACAATTTAAAAATGTGTTAATTCAATATATATATATATATATATATATATATATATATATATATATATATATATATATATATATATATATATATATATATATATATAAATTGAATTAACACAATGAAACAGAATTAAGAAAAATTTAAACAGAGAAAACAGAATTTGGTAAAAAAAAAAAGGAAAAAAATTGGGAAACAATAAAACCGATTTCACACGGCTCTATAAGTCTTATACTTTGGATAAGTTGCAAAAGCTCTTTATTGATGTGCTTTATATCACAGATTGCTAGCTTTCAATGTCGTTGTTTAGCAATTAGATTGCTAAATATATTTGTTGGACTTTACATACTCAAAGAACTTCCGCCGACTCTCGTTTGACTGCTAAGCTCATATTTTTTAATTCGTATTTATAATGCAAGAAAAACAAGCTCTTCTGTGTGATCAGACTTGCATTTTTCGGCTGTCACGTGATTAAACATATGGGGAAAAAATGAAGGAATGAGTGTGGTAAGAAACCATTTTGCATTGCCTTAAAGGCACAATATGTAATTTTCACCACTAGAGGTCGCTTATTCAAAACAAAGGCGTAGAATAAGTGTTCAATCAGAGGAGTTGTCGTCTTCACCTCCACAGTCGATGGAAAGGACTCCGATGGAGGAGCGAATGTATTAAAGTTTTACTAATGTCACGGTGGTGTGAAGCAGGACGGGTCGAGAGCCTTGGGAGGATGACGAATGCTATCGGAAGACACCTGCGATGCACACGATCTTGAGTTCAGTGGAGCTTTTATTATGCTTGTGCTGCAGTCGGCCGCTTCAGCTATTTTTGCTGCGTATGTAGGGTTTTTTACATGGATAAAACAATATATCTGAGTGTGTTAAGTTATAACGTTACCCTGTGCGTTCGCTCTGTGGTTCCTATTAGAGACTTGTTGCACTTTGCTGTAATCTAGATCGATATTAGTAAAACTGCAAATTGAAGGTAGCATGGATGTGATGTCATTGACGGGTGTCTTAATGACAGTCCTGGTTAAAATTTCTCTAGGTTTAAACATGGGATCATGTAAGTACACAAGTCAACACAATATGAATGGATATAGTGCAGTAATTCCGCCATCGCCCCCTAGTGGTCAGCGAAAAGATGACCTAAACTAGGCAAGCTCTTAACCCGCACCGGATCGTGGGCGGGGGGGTCAACGTCAGTGTGTTTTAATAGCAAAAAAATGGATCATATCATTGCATTTGTGTTTGAATAATTAGTTTTTGACTTGAAACAGTTGCATATTAAACTTAAATTTAGTTTATCCTTCCTATTTAGTTGTTTTTGGGGGGCGTGTTAGAGTGGGATTCTGTTAGGTGGTCCTCAGAAAAAAATTGGAAAATAAAGTGGTCCTTGGGCTGAAAAAGTTTGAGAAACACTGATATAGTGGATATTTTAATCTAAAATTCTTACGTATTGTGCCTTTAAAAGCCAAATCAATCTTTATTTGTAAAGCGCTTTTCACTAGCTCATTTAGCAGATTAGAACTAGGATGGTTTATGTACTGTATGACGATGATATAAACAATCAAAGTTGTGAGCACATGACCTAAAGCACCCTAGGAACCACCTAGATGCGCACTAGCATTGTGCCGGCGAGTTTGGTGCGTGCAAATACCGCTGAAGTTTGTTTTGGCTGTAAACTATTGATGCGAACATTTTAGATTAGGAGGAAATGTTTGGCTTGGTATGTTTTATGTTTTCTATATTTTTTATTCATTTTTATTTCATGCATTTTATAGGAGCGGGATCCTTTTAAGTTGCTGAATTTTTAAGGCATGGTTGAATTTTTATGCACATGTAAATCCCTGCACGAACATTTGACTGCATGAAAGGGCTGCGCTAGAGGCAGCGGTGTCTTGTGGGCAGACTTGGCCCCATCGGATGTGAGACAGACAGCGAAACGGCGAGAAAAACAGAGAAATAGATAGAGAGAGAGAGAGAGGGAGAGCTGTGCTGCGTGGTTGCCAGATCCCCCGAATGCCAGCAAACGTCACCGCACTAAGTAGGTCAGGCTGCAGGCTTCCATGATGAGGCAACGTACAGGATCTGATCTGTGCTGCGTTTCAAACTCTGCATCATTGTGTCTAAATTCAGCTTCATCTCGTCCGTCATTAGTCATCTGCCCTTTAACATTGCGGTCGTGGTGCCATTTATAATGTATGCCTCGAGGTTTTAGGTACCAAACCACTAAGCATTAAAGCCCTTTCCGGAACGTTCCTGTAAATAGTTCCTGACCCAACTGTGTTCAGACTCCGGAGAACTCGAGGAGTTTTGACCACTGAGCTTTGTTTGCATCCAATTTTATGACGTATTTCCGGGTGAAACATGAGAATGAATGCAGGGATGGACTTCATTTTGTTTTTAGGGAATTGAAAAGCGGATGTTTCACACCAGAATGAAAAATGCAAGGGATTCCTGAAGGCTGTTACTTTTAAATGATAGATAATTGAGACAAAAATGTTCTTATTTGAATTTGCATGCACAAAAATGGATGGCATTTAGACCAGAAATGTGCATCAAGTAAATTTTGATTTCATGTATTCAGTTTTAAAGACCTGTCGCCAGTGTTATAGTTTTTATTAATATTTTATTTTTTCCATTTTCATTTGTTTTAAGTATTTTTTCTTATGTTTTTGTCATTATAAATATTTTATATATATATATATATATATATATATATAAAATTTTACTATCTGAAAATCTGAAATAAATCTGAAATAAATAAATAATAAATAATAAATAAATAATCTGAAATAAAAATGAATAAAAATATATAAAACATATTTATATATTTATATATATATATATACAGTACTGTGCAAAAGTTTTAGGCAGGTGTGAAAAAATGCTGTAAAGTAAGAATGCTTTCAAAAATAGACATGTTAATAGTTTATATTTATCAATTAACAAAATGCAAAGTGAGTGAACAGAAGAAAAATCTACATCAAATCAATATTTGGTGTGACCACCCTTTGCCTTCAAAACAGCATCAATTCTTCTAGGTACACTTGCACACAGTTTTTGAAGGAACTCGGCAGGTAGGTTGGCCCAAACATCTTGGAGAACTAACCACAGTTCCTCTGTGGATTTAGGCAGCCTCAGTTGCTTCTCTCTCTTCATGTAATCCCAGACAGACTCGATGATGTTGAGATCAGGGCTCTGTGGGGGCCATACCATCACTTCCAGGACTCCTTGTTCTTCTTTACACTGAAGATAGTTCTTAATGACTTTCGCTGTATGTTTGGGGTCGTTGTCATGCTGCAGAATAAATTTGGGGCCAATCAGATGCCTCCCTGATGGTATTGCATGATGGATAAGTATCTGCCTGTACTTCTCAGCATTGAGGATACCATTAATTCTGACCAAATCCCCAACTCCATTTGCAGAAATGCAGCCCCAAACTTGCAAGGAACCTCCACCATGCTTCACTGTTGCGTGCAGACACTCATTCGTGTACCGCTCTCCAGCCCTTCGGCGAACAAACTGCCTTCTGCTACAGCCAAATATTTCAAATTTTGACTCATCAGTCCAGAGCACCTGCTGCCATTTTTCTGCACCCCAGTTCCTGTGTTTTCGTGCATAGTTGAGTCGCTTGGCCTTGTTTCCACGTCGGAGGTATGGCTTTTTGGCCGCAAGTCTTCCATGAAGGCCACTTCTGACCAGACTTCTCCGGACAGTAGATGGGTGTACCAGGGTCCCACTGTTTTCTGCCAATTCTGAGCTAATGGCACTGCTCGACATCTTCCGATTGCGAAGGGAAGTAAGCATGATGTGTCTTTCATCTGCTGCAGTAAGTTTCCTTGGCCGACCACTGCGTCTACGGTCCTCAACGTTGCCTGTTTCTTTGTGCTTCTTCAAAAGAGCTTGGACAGCACATCTGGAAACCCCTGTCTGCCTTGAAATTTCTGCCTGGGAGAGACCTTGCTGATGCAGTATAACTACCTTGTGTCTTGTTGCTGTGCTCAGTCTTGCCATGGTGTATGACTTTTGACAGTAAACTGTCTTCAGCAACCTCACCTTGTTAGCTGAGTTTGGCTGTTCCTCACCCAGTTTTATTCCTCCTACACAGCTGTTTCTGTTTCAGTTAATGATTGTGTTTCAACCTACATATTGAATTGATGATCATTAGCACCTGTTTGGTATAATTGTTTAATCATACACCTAACTATATGCCTACAAAATCCCTGACTTTGTGCAAGTGTACCTTGAAGAATTGATGCTGTTTTGAAGGTAAAGGGTGGTCACACCAAATATGGATTTGATTTAGATTTTTCTTCTGTTCACTCACTTTGCATTTTGTTAATTGATAAATATAATCTATTACCAAGTTTATTTTTGAAAGCATTCTTACTTTACAGCATTTTTTCACACCTGCCTAAAACTTTTGCACAGTACTGTATATATATATATATATATATGTTTTATATATTTTTATTCATTTTTATTTCAGATTTAGTTTTAGTACATCAAATTAAAATGAGAGATGTTGCCTTGGCAAGCAGCTGAATCTATAATCACCCTCCCTGTCACTCAATTTGTCACTGCAGTTTGAATTTTGAAACGAATATATCATGCAGTAATCCATAATCAGTCTATTATACGATCCGAACGCTCTCCTCTGCTTTGTTTATTTTGGTGTGTTGTCGTGAACATTGAAACATGATGAGATTCATATATTCACAGTTACACAAACGAGTCACTTGTGTGTTTTCTCTTTCAGTTCACTCACTGCACATAATCAATGCAAACCAAATGTGGCAGGAGCAAATGTCTGTCAAAGAGCTTCTCGATTCTAATCTATACATCCATAAATATTTGGCCAGAATTGCTGCGGCGCATGACGAGGAGATGCAGTAGGATTGTGTGTCAGGAGCAGCAGATAACTGTGGAAGAGGAGCGGAGGGCTTTAAAATGAGTGTTTGTCCAGATTACATAATATCCCAGAGGAACAATTTCACTGCTTAGAGGTTGCGCTTTCATAGCTCAAGACTTCAGGGAGTTCTCACTTAGGTTTCGTTTAAGAATCAACTTCACCTCAGATGTTTTTCCCACAAAAAGAGACATAAATGCCTCAAAAGTTTTCATGCAGTAAAAGTATGATCGTTTGAGATCTCTTCCTGAAACTTTTTTTTTTTTGTCAGGAGAAACATCTGAAGTCTCTATTAGCGCTCCATTTAAAAGCTATTGAGATATTAAAGAGATCTTCATGATCCAGTACGTGTATTTTGATCAGCTATAGATCACAGTCACATTCCTTGGAATCGGTCCGATGTGAGATTGAAGCGTAATTAATCGGCAGTTATTAATTTAGGGCTTGGACGCTTGTTAGGCCAAAATCTTGCATTTAACAGTGTAATTTTAGCCAAGACGTCCAGGATTAACCTGTTGAGAAACTGGGCAAGAACCTTGAATATGTTAATTGCGTTTACTCTGTAGGGCACCTTAGACTTTCACGTCACAAAAAATAACTATTTTCCAAAACAATCAAATGGCTCAGATTACGTCTTGCGAAGCTGCTGTATAGATCCAAACAAAAGCAGTGAATTAAAGAAGCTTTTGACATACTGCATGTACATAACTTACATACTTTTAACACCTGCAGCAAAACACAAACATGCAGCAACCTTTTTTTTTTTTTTTTGCAAATAGACTTTTACAATTTGGACTTGACAGTAATGGAACAACATGTAAATTCTAATGCTTGATATTAATGATTCATGTAGAGACAGATGTTCTTTGTCTATGTGTCAGTAAATCAAACCAGTGACTAAATGAACATCTTCACATTGTTTCTCTGAGTAGGATGAAAACAATCTGTTATTTAAACGGTGATTAAATTATATATAGAAAGTGATCAAAAAACGCTCCCTTTACAATGGCATGAGCTGTCAATCAAACAGCGCAAGTTTATCAGCGAATGAGTTCTGGACTCGCGCCAAAACTCGTTTTATTCAACGAATCTCTTAGTTTCATTGCTTTTGCACGAGATCACTGCATTCATGCATTCAACAGCATGTCTGTGATTGGCTACGATGATCATCACTGCAACTTTTCATGCCACGATCTCAATATAATGCCAAAGATCTAAATGTAATGCAACACTTTTCACGATTATTTAACCTTGAGAGCTGTAATAGTAAAAACGTGCAAAAAGTTTTAATACTTAGCTATTTCATATGCAAAGATGCCAGCCAATCACAGCAGGGGGCGTTTACTCTGAAGTCTCTCAGGAGACACGCCCCTTCAAATCACAGGGTAGAAAAAATGCCTTTTATTTCTAAATTATGACCATTTTTGATGCAAAATTCATACTAACATTATAAGTTCACCCCAGGAAACATTATAAAACAATATGACGATGACCCCTTTAAAGTAACAAGTGAACTGCATTTGCAAGATTTTGCAAGGTTTTTTATCACGTTAAAGTGCAAAAATGTAACGGCTCAGTAAACGTCTCTTCCAGTGGAGCATTTACTCTAAACTTTGACACTTCATTAACGGAGGCTTTAATTCTGATCCACTAGATATCCTCCATGACCTGTGGAAGAGCGGTTGGATCCAATCCGAGTTTTATCACACAGTGAACATCTGTCGCGTGTGTGTGTGTGTGTGTGTGTGTGCGCGGGGAAAAACGAGACGCCTCTTTAAAAGCGCAGTGCAGATGGCTGAATCTCGTCTCCTTCCCCATCAAAGGCATCTTGCACATGCATTTTTTCTTAGTGCATTCTTGTTGATCGTCTTTCGTAGGCCTGTCCGCTGCAGAAAGTGCCTTAGTTCATGAAATATATAAAACAACATCAGGCTGAGGGAAAGAAACATCATTTGAGAAGGAAAAACATCTAAGCAGCAGGGATTCACACTGACGCATTTAATTAAAAACTCTTGAATTGATGAGGTCATGTGAAGCGTTGTGGGGTGGTTTTCAGTTGCCCTTTTAAGTCCCCCGGCCGCTGAATATCCTTCGACTTTCATCTTCTTTTCAAAAAAATAACCTTTAAAAATAGACTGATCAAATGAGCAGATGTTTAGACGGAAGTCAGAATCACGTTTGTTAAAACGCACACCAGTGAACGTGACGGAGGGCGGCGATCTTATGCAACGTCTGGGTGGAAATGGTGGATTCTGCCCCAGATTCGCTATTACACAAGGATCTGATGTTGAATCCCATCACAACGACTTCGCAAAACAGTTCCATTGTACCGTAATGCCATTGTACTTTGATGTATGCCATGGTGTTTATATTTAAATACGTACAGAAAGCATGTTTTCGGGTGTGCCGTAGTAATATCATCGTGCCATGTAAATATGAAAATCATAATCATTCAGGTTCATACACTACCGTTCAAGAGATTTTTTAATGTTTTAAAAAGAGTCTCCTCTGCTCATCAAGGCTGCATTTATTTGATCAAAAATACTGGAAAACAGTGAAATATTATTCCAATTTAAAATGACTGTTTTCCATGTGAATATATAGTAGGGGTGGCACGGTTCGGTTCGTGTCACGGTTTTCGGTTCTGTACAGTTCTTGTTGTTATTTTTTCTTTTAATCTTTAACACTCCAGAAATTTCCTTCAGCATATGATATATAGCTTATTAGCTTAATTATCCACAATTTAGGATACAGTATTAACATTTTTGTAATGTAATCGTGCACTAACTGAATTGACTTGACTTTAAGCACATTATTGGGACCATCTCTGAGTAAAAGCTGGGTGAGATTTTCATACAGCAAGAGAGAAGACACTGATGATGGCATGCTTTTCGTTTGTTTGCATATCGCGCCTAAAAAGCGTGGAAAGCGTGGAAAGCGCGGCCGCGTTGCTTCCATTTTGAGCGCGCTTGCCGCGCGCCTGCATAGGAAATAATGAATATGCGCGTGCAAAAGACGCGATATATGAACGGACCCTTACTCCACTTTTACTGTCTATATGTATGTTCGCGCGAAACTGTCTGAATACAGGGCTACATTGCGCATACGAACCGAACCGAGACAAGCGAACCGAACAGTTTTTCATGTACCGTGCCACCCCTAATATATAGCAAAATGCAATTTATTCCCATGATGAAATGTCTTCAGCGACACATGATCCTGCAGAAATCACTCTTCTAATAGGATGATTTGCTGCTCAAGAAACATTTCAGATTATTATCCATGTTAAAAACAGTTGTGCTGCTTCATATTTTTGTGGAAACCTTGTTAAAAAATTCAGGATTCTTTGATGAATCAAAAGAGCAGCATTTTCCTGTCAATTTTGATCAATTTAATGCATCTTTGTTGAATAACAGTATTCATTTCTTTTAAAAAAATCTCACTAACCCCAAACGTTTGAACAATAGTGTATAAAAATATCAAAACACTGTCACTGTACCATTGTAGCACCGCAAGAGCAATCGTGTCAAAATAGCATGCCTTATCCAAACAATATGCATCATTTGGTAATACCGTGGTATTTTTAGTGTGATGTTATGTATTTTTGTGTAGTAAAACTGATTATAAGACATTAAAATGCTCTGACAGCTTGTCTTTGTTTTTGTCTAGATGATAATCCCTCTTCTGAGAAAACTCTCAAGAGATTCATGCAAAACATATTTGGAGTTGCAAATTAATTGCTGCCAAAATCTGTCACGAGAAAAAAAAAGGCTAATAATTCTTGGGGTTTGTTTGCAATACAGAATACATTGTTTTTTTGCTATTAAATTAAGCTTTTGCAATACTTAATCTATTTTTTCAGCAATGCATATGCATGATACTTTTACCTTCACCTCAGTAGCAGAAAATGTGAGTCTTGTGTTTTGCATGACAAGCTTCGACACAAGCCGGGATGAGGATGTCACGTGTGTGTTTGTGAGTGCATGAGTTCACCTGTGACTGTGATGCAGCGAAGGTAAACACACACACGCTCTCTCTCTCTCTCTCTCTCTCTCTCTCTGTCTCTCTCTCTCTCTCTCTGTGTGTGTGTGTGTGTGGCTGTTGCGCTCGACTCTGAGGAAGATTTATTCAATCCGCCGCTACTCTGAGTGTTTGCATTTCAGGACTATTCTGATGGATCGTTCCGGCTTTCCAGCCTCAACAAGTTAATGCCCTTGCCATTTGTCACTAGATGCGATGCAAATAGAATGTATGGTGGAGCGAGGAAGTGTGTGTGTGTGTGTGTGTGGGTATTCCCTACGTTATGGGGACCAAATGTCCCCACAGGTATAGTAATACTAGTAAATTTTGATCTTGTGGGGACATTTTGTTGGTCCCCATGAGGAAACAATCTTATAAATCATACAGAATGATCTTTTTTGAAAATGTAAAATAGCAGAACATTTTGTGTGATGGGTAGGTTTAGGGGTAGGGGTAGTGTAGGGGGACAGAATGTACAGTTTGTACAGTATAACAACCATTACGCCTATGGAATGTCCCCATAAACCATGAAAACACAACATCTGTGTGTGTGTGTGTGTGTGAGAGAGTGTGTGTGTGTGTGTGTGTGTGTGTGGGCGGGTATTCCCTACATTATGGGGACCAAATGTCCCCACAAGTATAGTAATACTAGTAAATTTTGATCTTGTAGGGATGTACAGTATGTACAGTATAAAAACCATTACACCTATGGAATGACCCCATAAAACATGAAAACACAATGTGTGTGTGTGTGTGTGTCTGTCCTAGTAGCTAGCTTACGTAGTGGAGATGAGTTAATTTAATATTTTTCTTTAATATTAAATATTAAGAGTAAGCTATTTGTTTAATAGTTATTTGTTTTCAGTTTTCATTTTAATGGTAGTTTAATTTTTAAGTATTAATATTTTAATTAACAATTATTAATGCCCTTTCACATGAAGGATGATAACTATAAAGATGTAGTTTTAAAAAATTGTTCCACGCCACAATATAACGACACAGAGGAATCATTGGAATCACTTTCGGAATGTTTTGTTTTGCCAGCTGATGAAAAATAAAAACTCTGACAGCCAATCAGAATACCCGGTTTGAACGAGCTTGAGCTTTTAAATCAGCAGTTGACAACATTTCACATTTTTTCATGTAATAAATTGGATTCTGAACTAAAGTGTTACCTGTAATATTTATATTTTATTGCAGTAACAAAATGCTTTTAATAGTTTTAGTTTTAGCTATACTAACCCTGCTGGATATGCAGAAGACGTGTCATCGGTCAATATCTGTGAATGAGCTCAGAGACTGACCTCCAGCTGATTCAGATCTCAGGCTTGCTGGAGGTGTACAATAAAGAGTCATATTATATTTGCACATTTGGTAAGTGGTTTTGCTCGCAGGAATGACGGTTTGGTATATCTCGTGAGGGTCTCAGTTCATGATGGTGATGATGATGATGAGTTTGATGAAGTGTGTAATGGATCATTTTAGAAACCGAGTGTCCAATCAGATGGATTAAAGCGGTTTAAAACGACTCTGAAGTTTCAGAACAACTAATTCCTGTGCTTGTGTGTGTGTGTGTGTGTGTGTGTGTGTGTGTGTGTGTGCGTGTGTGTGTGTGTGTGTGTGTGTGTGTGTGTGTGCATGTGTGTGCATGTGTGAGACAGACTGGATGTAAGTCTGCTTAATAAAACATGAAACTTGACTCA
>CM076074.1:31610000-31622500 GCA_038088235.1 Zacco platypus | reverse complement strand
GCACAGAAATTGCGTGCTTCGCCCACGTGCCGTCTTGAAATACGGTGGCAGGTTTATAGTGTTTCCCATGGGTTGGCAGTCTTTTAGGCACACTTCATTGTGTGACGGCATAAAGAAAGACCTCCGTCACTGACTCTGAGGAGAAACAATAGACCTGCCTTAACAGAGGCTTCAGGTACTGGCAGGAGCAAGCGGCTCGGTTTGATGTAAGCGTTTGAGTTCATCCACATATGCGGCAGTGACGGCTCCCTTTGTCATTCCCTGCTGCTGCTGGAGTGAACGAGAGAATGAGACCAGAGACCAGGACTGTGGAGATAAGCCCAGCTTCTGAGAGCCGCTTGATTACCACAAAGACCCTAGTGAATATTGAGAACGGTCAGACCGTACTGCATGAGCGATGGATCTGAAGTACCTCTCTGAGGATGTCTCAGATAAAGCAGCTCTGAATCACTGCCAGAGCAAATCATGTTGAAGTTCAGCTCTGTCACACAGGGCTTGTAAAGCTCATTTCAAAGTGTGTGTTTTGTAAGTGTGATTTCTAGCATTTTATTTCATTTGACTAATTTTCATTCTCAAACACGGTAAGTTTGCCTTACTAGTTCATTTCCACCAATCATTTTTTTAACTGATGGATTTCAATACAGCGTTTTACTTACAATAAAAGTATTTAGCAATTAATTTATATTAAATGTTCACAAAGTCTCCATTTAGTATTTTTGAGGTAAATTAATTAACTTTGGAAACACTTTAGTTTAGGATCCAATTTTCACTATTAACTAGTTTCTTATTAGCATTCATATTACTATGATTTTGGCTGTTTATTAATACTTATAAAGCACATATTAATGCCTTATTCTGCATGACCATATTCTACATCCCTCAATCCTAAACTCAACTACCATACTAACTATTAATAAGCAGTAATTAGGAATTTATTGAGGCAAAAGACGTATTATGATTTCATTTTTTTAGCTTTAGTTAGTGTGTAATGTTGCTGTTTGAGCAGAAACAACATCTGCAAAGTTACGACGCTCAAAGTTCAATGCAAAGAGAGATATTTTCTTCTACTGAAATCGCTTTTTAAGGACTACAACAAATGGCTGGTAGAGACTACAACGAGCTTCTTCCTGGGTTGGTGACATCACTAGCCGTAAAATTTACATAAACCACGCCCCCGAGAACACTCAACAAAGGGGGCGGGGCCATGTTGGGCTGCTTTAGAGTTGTTGTAGTCGAGTGTTGTTGATGCCGTCATTTTACGCCGGACTGCTTCACAAACGAGGGTCGATTCAAGGAAAAAAGACGAACATGACGACACATGCTAGTGATGAGTTGATCAACTCCACAGCAACTACATCAATTTATCCACTAACCGTTCAGAAACGTCTAAAAGTTGGAATTTCTTCCTGAGTCTCTCCATCAGTGTCGACTCCGGTTTGAACAATGTAAGGATGAACTTTTGTCTCCAGCTTTGTTGGACAGCGTGTTTTTGATCACACCCAAATAGGGGCAAATTTGACAAGCTATAATAAATGATCTGTGGGGGATTTTGAGCTGAAACTTCACACACATATTCTGGAGACACCAGAGACTGATATTACATCTTTTTAAAGGGGTATAATGGGTCACCTTTAACAGTTAATATTGAGAATTGCACCCTAATCAAGTGCCTAATCAAAACTTTTTGCATTAAATATGTTTAATCGACTTGGAAAAAGAGCTGTTTGGTCCAAATGATGGTTCCTTCTCACATGAGATGGGAGACGTTTTACCTCTGGTTAATGAGTTTAATGATTAATACAGATGTGTGATTTACTAAATCTTGCTGAGTTCTGATATTTTTGTTCTTGAAAATTATAATGCAAATAAACTTAACCGCAACAGTTATTGTTGGCATTTGTAATTTGGGTAAACTTAACACATCTTACTAATTTAAAATGGTTGATGTTACTATAATGAATTTACCAAGTTTAAATTTAAGATATTAATTAAAATAAAAGTGCCTTTATAGGAATTCTATCATCTTATTTGATTTGCACATGTCTGTTTAATCTATGTTTTCACTTCCTGATTTTCTATGGATTTCACATGTCATGATCCTATCATTCAGATTTAGATCACTCTATAAAAATGAGCCTGCATTATGATTTCACAGTAATGTGTGCGGCTTTATTTTTCATAATAATCGTTTTGTCTTTTGATTGATGTGTGTAGATGAATGTTGCATGATGATGTTCTAAAGTCGTGTGTTGTGTGCGTTTTTCTCCAGTGGTCGACACCACCTGTCCACCCAAGAAAGGTGAGAGACGGGCAGACCGCTGCCGTTGTGCGTGCGACACGCGTGTGTTCACGCAAAACACTGTGACGTGTGGCTGTATGTAGTCGTGTGTTCTTCATTGTCTTGGACTTTTCTTGTACGAAAAGTTCCATGTAAGTTCACATCATTTCTGTTTGTGTTGTATTTCCATGTTTGGGTCAATGACAATAGGATATCTGACATTATGAAAAAGAAATAATAGTTTAAAAGTAGTTTAAAAAATGGCAGGTTTTTAGAAATAGACTTCGTTTTGTCACATGACTGGCTTTTGAAATATTTCTAAATATTAATAATAATAACATTTTATCATTTGAAACCGCTTTGTTATTATAATTTTTAAGTTTTCGATTTTTGAAGCTTGGGACACTTGCCACCTATTTCAACAAAAATATCAAAAATAACATTTGAATATTCATAGAAAAAGTTGTATTGAATTTTATCTTATTGTTGCACACAGAACAAAATGAGCATCACGTCATTGATCCCTGTTTGTTTTTCCTTTTTATCTGTCTGTTTCGTTGTGTGTGTCGTCTGTAAGCCGCATGTCGTATCTGTGATGATTTGGTTCTGTTTTGTGAGTATGTCTGTGTTCTGGAGTGTTTGTTATTGCCTGTAAAATAAGCAGGAAAGCAGTGATGGCATGCATGATAATTAATCTGATCAGATGAGTACGGGACGTCCTACAAGTCCAAGCGCCTCGATACTTGGACTCTGCCGTCTTAGAAATGTGGGAATGTCTTTTTAGCTTAAAAGTGTACAGGAAATGTAATTATAAATCTCACAACTTTCTGTAATATGACGAAATATGAAAAAAAACAAGATTTAATCCTTCAGGAACTGCTTGATGCAAGTGTTTGATGAAAGATTATGAACTTATTACAAACTTCTTTCTTTGTGCACTGATAAATTGTGACCAAGAACATCCATCCGTGGATTACGTCCTAATCAAGCCAAGCCCTGCTTAGCTTCAGAGATCGGGTGTATAATAAGACCAGAAACATGTAATAATTAGGCAAATATGTCGGGTCAGTTATGATTTCTCATTGATTTTAATCAAGCACATGCACACCAAGAACAATAACTGTAAAGATAATGATATAGTTCTAAAAAAAAATATAAAGCAATGGCACAGTCCACACCACTGCTATAACAATATCAAAATAGAGAAACAATATCATTGGGATCACTTTCAGAATGATATTTTTCCAGCTGTTGAACGATAAAACACCGACAGCCAATCAGAATCCTTTCTAATTTAAGGGCTCATGCATGTAAAATGGCGGACGACATTGCGGAGAAGTTCATCTCAGAGCCACCACTGTGTGACTAGTCAAACCTCCTTTTCAAGGATACTTTAAAGAACATGGATATATGGAAAACAATCAGAATAAATGAGAAGTTTTAACAATGTCAGGCTAGCAAACGGCGTAAATTAAAATTATATATATTTAAGTTGGCTTGAAAGAGCAAACTTACTGTTCTGCTACTTAAGCTTATTATTATTCTTCTTAGCCAAATTTCTAAATGCTTCTCCTAGACTTTTCAAGCTACAACCACCAAACTCGGACTAGACCTTCAGACTGTTCTGACTCGAGTTGCTATATCTTTTCAGACTGATTGGACCTACGGTTTTCCTAAAAATGCTTATTAAAACTCTGAAAAATCCCATTGACTTTCATTGACGGAATTAGACTCAATGAAGCTGCCGTTCTATGTACTATTTCTAATCCATTTAAACTCATTCAAACTCAAACTCGTCTATCTATCTATCTATCTATCTATCTATCTATCTATCTATCTATCTATCTATCTATCTATCTATCTATCTATCTATCTATCTATCTATCTATTTATCTATCTATCATCTGACCATTTCTATCTATCTAACTATCTATCTATCTATCTATCTATCTATCTAACTTCGAAACTAAAACTTAAACTATTTCAAACTTCACGCTTTTCAAACTACTTCAAATGGCTAGGCTTTTTCAAGCCAACTTAAGTTTGTCTCAACGAACGTTTCTATCTAGTATATTATAACATTGTCTTGCTTCCTTTGAAGTTGCAGTGAAAAAGTCTTGGCGCTGTTTTTATTCTGCATTGACTTCATCTAAATGACTTCATCTTGTTGACTACAGCTAAATTCACTGTTAGATTAGATCGATTACGCTAGCTATTCACTCGAAACATAGCATGCTGAGGACATCTGCTGGTTAAAGCCTTCTTAATCCATCAAGAACAGCAAAAACATGGTGTACGCACGTGTGAGGTTACAATAAACACACCGTTATCAGTTAGTATGGACATAATATAGTTATCGTTCTTGGTGTGAACGGGCCTTAACTTTTGTAGTGAATAGTACTTTTGACAGATGTAAAGTTATTTAAATAGTTTCATCAATTGTTTGAAAAGATGCTCTTGAGATGAAGACAATCTAATGTTGGCTAAATGGAGGTGAAAATGCTTTATTCTGCCTCCACATCGAGGCCATCAAAGCATAAACGAAATATTACTGACTTGGGATCGAACTGATGTGGTAAAACAAATGACATTAACTGTTTGTGTACAATTGCTTTAGAAACCTTGGAAGCTGAAGCTCGCACTTACAGTTACATTTCCGGAAGAGTTTGGCCGATCACACTAGGTCTGCCGGCCAATCAGAGCATTCTGAGCTTTTCAGAGGGAGGGGCTTCATAGAATCCGGAGTGTTTTAGACAGACTTGAAATACAGGTGCTGCAATAATTAGTGAAAGTATGCGTATGTGAAAAATAGTGTTTTTTTTTTTAACATTAAAGCATGTTAACCTATTGTACTACACCTAATAAACAAAACAACAGCCTTCTAAAATAGCGTCACATGCCTCTTAAAGCTTGCCTTGGGCTAGAAGAGTCTAACATTTTGGTGATTTCAGCAGTCGGAAGCTTAGAGAAAATATCTAACTGGTGTTTCAGAGCTAATTAGCTAAACCTCAAACAGAAGAGAACGATCTGAGCCTCTGACACCGGTGTAAAGTTATCTGCCGTTATCTCTTCAGCCAGCACTGGAGCTCAGGAGTTATTCATATCTAGGTTACACACAGCAGTTTTACCTTCTCCATATTATCTTGATTGTTAGATGGTATCTCGAACAAATCCTATTAGGTAGTTAATCCTGATTAATTAGTCAGACAATCTCCAGTAACTGTGTCATCGTGGTTGGGAAGGCAGAGGTTAGATGCTGCTGCTTGAAGTGTTGAAGTCTGAGCGCACTAAATGGGAATGATGCATGAGGCGCACCAAACTGTATTTATCTGTGTCGTGCTCATGCATTACAACTGATTTAGTCGGCGATAACAGTGAATAGAATATCTACCTCACCAGCTGTGTCTTGGATGTAGTGGCTAAATACTAACCCAAAACATCTGTGTATTTCTGCACAATTTGCATTCATCTGCTGCTGAAACGAAATGAAGTTTAAATCAGAAGTCTTGTTCATTTTAAGTGTTTATGAGTGAGCCTCATGAAAAACATGTCCAACTCCAAAAATTATATATGTATGTATATGTGTTATATATTATGTATGTAAAATTATATATGTACATATTATATGTAAATTATATATGTGTATATATATATATATGTATGTATATATGTATATGTATATATATGTATATATATATATATGTGTATATATGTGTATGTATATATATATATGTATATATATATATATATATATGTATATATGTATATATATATGTATATATGTGTATATATATATATATATATATGCGTATATATATATGCATATATATATATATATATATATATATATATATATATATATATATATATATATATATACAAAAAAACATGTAAATTGCACATAAGGCAGATTTTGCATTAACTCCTAAATCTAATTATATTACTCCAATTCATTTTTGAAATATAATCATTTACACAGTTAACTTGTTTTCAAGACAAATTTGTTTGAACATATTAGCTTCAAAGTTAAATAATTAAGACATTATTAACAGGTAAAGTAAATATAATGAATATAAAGTCTAATAGAGTGCATATATTTAGTGAATTTCTCATTTCTCTAGTGAACTAACATGCTGTGGACACTAAATGACTTGCCTGAGGTAAATGTAATGCTACGTGAGATATTATTGTAGATTACACGTAAACACACACACATATATATATACATATATACATATATACACACACACACCATGACATATATCAAAGTATACCATGATACCACCACTTGATTGTAAACTAAACAAAAGATGTCATTGACCCAGTATTGAAGTGAAATTTACACATTTACTAAATTCAGCACATTTATCTCGGTCGGTTTGTTTTTCAGCTTGACTATCGAATTTCTTGAGCAGCTAAATGTATTCAGTACGTTTCAGTCTGCAACTTTATTCTTCATTGGCTTCATTTTCCAGCTGTTTGATCTTAAATCTCTGTGGCCGCGTGCGCTCGTCTGGGCTGTCAGGCTCCGTCCTCGTCTCAGCACAAAAAAAGGTGATATTGTTATGCTGTGAATGGAAGCGAGGCGAGGCCATTCCACAGGGTTCAAACAGTCCTTTTGAAGTGCCAGGCTTATTACAAAATGTGCCGTTTACCCTTGCGCGCGGACACATGCGCATGCACACACTGAAAATTGGTGCTTTTAAAAGCTTAATAGAGCCGCCACTCAGTGAGTCTTAACCTGCAGACATCTGCCAGCAAAGAGGCCAATATCAGTACACAAATACAGCCATAAAAATATAATGTACTCATGAATGCATGCAGAGAAAATGTATATTTACTAGGGGTGTACACAAACATGGTGGTCCGGTACGTATCTGCGTATTGAAGTCACGCAACAGGGGGGAGAAAACTAAAAATAAAATTGCTTCTTAACAAATTTTGTCTCTCTTTAAATTAATTCAATTATAATTAACATTTTCTTCAGGATAAAAAAAAAACTATAAACTCTATACACGAAGCAAGCCCTTTCTTGCACATTACTATAATATTAAAGATCAATAAAAGCCCAAACTATTAAATGCATATTTATTTTTAGATATAATAATCAACACTTAAATAAAAAAAAACAAACTTGTAAATTGCACATAAGGCAGATTTTGCATTAACTTCTAAATCTAATTATATTACTCCAATTCATTTTTGAAATATAATCATTTACACAGTTACTGTCATAACTTGCTTTCAAGACAAATTTATTTGAACATATTAGCTTCAAAGTTAAATAATTAAGACATTATTAACAGGTAAAGTAAATATAGTGAATATAAAGTCTAATAGAGTGCATATATTTAGTGAATTTCTTATTTCTCCAGTGAACTAAAATGCTGTATACACTAAATGACTTGCCTGAGGTAAATGTAATGCTACGTGAGATATTATTGCCAGGCTGTTTTACTGATGTCTTTCTACACGTAAACACATCTATGCATAGATCGTCCGTCATTCTTCTTTTGCTCTTTTTCCGGTTTGGTGTTGCATTACCACACACGCCCCCTTCTGGTTTGGAGTGTGGATCGCTTGTGACTGACTGTATTCGTCATCTGAACCATGACGCCCCTCATATTTACTCTTTATGAAAACAGATATATTCTCTGTAAGTATATTAATCCTGATTGGATTTGTAAAATATGATCTAAACTTTACCTTTCAGGTAATATACATTTAAATATATTAATAGTAGCATGTTATATTTCCCTATGCAGTTCCATTATGTACCTGTGGAGGTTTGCAGGAGAAAACTTTCAGCACTTTAAATTCATGAAATGTGTAACATCAAACGTGTGTAAAGATCAAAGTGCAATACAAATTGTTTTTGTCTACTAGAAGAAAGAATCGATTCTGAAATGCAGAAATCATTCGTCAGTAGTTCCAGTCTCACGTCTGGCTACATACCTGAAACAAATTTGCATAATGCCAGCCTATGGTTTTCATTGGCTGGCCTTGAACAACGTTTACTTCGCCCCGCCCTCAAACACTGTAGTTGTAGCTGAGACTGGAAGAGTTTGGTTTGTGTTGTCGACATATCGAGAAGATGCTGTTTTCTGCGATAAGAATCCACTTTTGATCCACTTCAAAAGGACGAGGACTCGTGCTGGAATTGATTGACAGGCGATCTGACCAATCATAAGCCCGAATCCGCCATTATGTCCGTCAAAGCAGTCAGGGGAGTTAGTAGATTAACGTTGGTGAACTTGAAAAATTGTGTGTCCTCACGTCTCTCCGCGCTTGAAACAACATTCCTTCTGATGTTCATTCATGTTTATTTGATGCTAAAAATGAACTAGTATGAAGAGATGATCGTTACTGTTTAAACTTCATTAAAAAATTGTAATATTTCAAATTGTTTCATATGTCTGTCGACGCGTTGTCTGTGTCATGTATTTTTCACTTCGTGAGAACATGATGTGTGGCATAGCAACAGTAATTAAAGGGGGCGGGTCTTTGCGAAGGGTCAATTGATATGGTAAAACCGACGCCATCGTTACTGTGTGTCGTATCACTGTGTGTCAAGCGCTTCTGACACAAACTATCAGTGGTCGACCAATCACAACAGACTGGGCCGTCTGACCAATCAGAGAGGAGGAGTTTAGAGAGACTGAATCTTCACACAAACCGTTTTCAAACCGCAATGATATTATGAGAAAATTCCAGTGTTTTTTGACTCCGGATGGATGTAAAACTATTGCTCCAAAACTATAGCATAATAGAGGCACTTTGAGGAAGTTCAGAACGAATTTAGAAATTGAAATCACAATGTGATTTTGGTCGAACTTGAATAGATGTGTTGTGCAAATGAATATTAATTTCTCTTTTTTCACTTCATAGTTCAAATGAAGCAGTAAGATGCATCTAAAGTAATTTCATGTATTACAAATGTGTTTTATGTTCGGGAATATAGTTCACATAGTCCCATTGCATCATAAATCATCTAAATGAGAAAAATAGCAAGCTTTATTGCTATTCGTCGTCGACAGAGCGCAAAATCCATATCAACTAAATTGTACTATCAACGGGCTCAATTAAAACTTGATAAACAGCAAGTAGCTTTTGCTGGAGAGATTTTCATGAATAGGACTCAAAGAAAATCCCAAAGGTAATTATGCCTTTTGGTGTTATTCATGTGTGCTGAGCTCATAAATATAATATATCGTAATATAAAACAGTTGAAGGCGGCATAAAACCCCTCAGAAATTGGTTATAAACAATGGAAAGTGTTGTAATTTGACATGATCTGTTTGGATGATAAATCTGTGCAAAAGACAGTGTTTCTCTGCTTGTTGTTGCTTCGAGCGGATCTCACGCTTCTTCTTTTTTGTCTTTTTCACACTCTTTCCATCACTCCTTGAGGTGTGCTTCTGCGTTCTCTTTTATCGCTCGGTATATTTTCTTCATTTTTACTCCGTGAGAGCGTGAGAGCTGTCAACAATTACCAGAAGAGACAGTGTCGATGTTTGTAGAGGGAAGAATGAAGAGAGTCAGAGATAGACTCGTGTCATCGGCTCAGAAGAGCAATCGCTGTTACCCGTGACAGGCTGAAGCAGAGGTCAGTCCTCAGGGCGCTGTGTGTGTGTGTGTGTGTGTGTGTGTGTGTGCGTCTTTAATTTGAGGAGCCGAACACCTGCAGTGTTTCCACTCCTGTCTCGACCCGACAAGATGATTCAACAGCCCACTTCAATCAGACCTGATGAGCCAACAGCGAGCCCTTCGGAATCACTTCCTCCTTTCCGAAACCACACTTCCCTTCTCATTTCCTCTCGTTTCGTCTCATTAGGGTTGTTTGCTCAGACAAGCGTCACTATTACTGTTACTCATCGTTAGAGTACTAACACTAACACTAAGTAATACATTTTCGGTGCGACTCGTCCTGCAGCGTTTGTGCTTTTTATCTTTATATTCTGTATTCGTTTGACAATATTCAATATATACACACTACTATTCAAAAGTTCTTTTTTTAAAGCAAGGATACATTAAATTGATCATTAAAGACATTCATAGTGTTGCAGAATTGAAGCAGTACAACTGTTTTCAACATTGATCATTATCTGATCAAATCATCATATCAGAATGATTTCTGAAGGATCATGTGACACTGAAGACTGGAGTAATGATGCAGCTTTGATCACAGGAATAAATTACATTTTACAATATATTTACATAGAAAACATTTTAAATTGTAACAATATTTCACAGTTTTTTCACTACACTGATTAATGTACAAAAAAAGTGAAATCTACAGTTTTTCACTAAATCATCATGATTATATTTCATTATTATATTCATGCACCATTACAGCAATACTAAACTTTCTTAATTTATTTTTTCCAAATTAATCAAATTGAATCATAAAGAGTCATGAATCAGATCATTGACACTGATTGATTTGAAATCATTCACTACTAAATTTTACTAAAACATCTTCACAATGTTGCTTAATTTTATACGCTCTAAAAAATAATGTGTTGTCTCAACAGTTTGCATCAATTTTTTTTAAGTTATGACAACTTTGAGTGAATATACATTCAACCAACAAGCTACATTTGAGTTAGAAGAACTTAATCATTTGCTGCATAAACGCATTTTTAAGTTGATTGCTCAAAAAATTAAGTCGTTGCAACTACCAGAGTTGGAACCGATTAATCGATTTCAGTTCTAATCAACAGCTGTCATGCTAACATAACTTATTAACATGTATATTACACAAACAAGTCAGATATTACTCGTCACTGGCATTGATTATAGTGTTTACCGTCATGTTTCTTCTCTTCAGACCAATGATAAAAACTTCAACATCACAGAAACTCTTTTAAATGTCATTAAACACTAACAGGTCTTTCCTTTCACTGAAAACAAATAAATTCACTTTTATTCTCCTTATCCAGTCCTACTGTATGCTGAAGCATGCTGGGAACTGGAAATCCACTACTAATTTCCGAAGATATCAAGACAATTTCATTGTTACTTCAACCTAATTTAAAAAAAATGAGTTTAAATTATAGAAGATATTAAGTTGATGTAATGATCAGGGCTGGGTAGGTTACTTTTAAAATGTATTTCACTACAGATTACAAAATACATGCTTTAAAAAGTAATTTGTAACGTATTTCGTTACATTACTCAAGTTTAGTAACTTAATATAAATACTTTAGAATACTTTGGAATACTAATAAGTGTGAAACAAACACAAAAAAGGTCATTGCAAGTTTTTATCTCACAATTCTGACTTTTTCCCTCAGAATTGCGTGATATAATGTTGCAATTGTGAGTTATAAAGTCAGAATTATGAGATATAAACTCACAATATTGAGAAAAGTCAGAATTATGAGATATAAACTCACAATATTGAGAAAAGTCAGAATTATGAGATATAAACTCACAATATTGAGAAAAGTCAGAATTATGAGATATAAACTCACAATATTGAGAAAAGTCAGAATTATGAGATATAAACTCACAATATTGAGAAAAGTCAGAATTATGAGATATAAACTCACATACTAAATTCACAATTGCAAGAAAAAAAGTCAGTATTGCAAGTTCATATCTCCCAATTCTGACTTTATAACTTGCAATTGTGAGTTTAAATCTCGCAATTCTGAGAAAAAGAAGTCAGAATTGTGAAATGCAAACTCACAATTGTGAGGGAAAAAACAAATTGTGAGAAAAAGATGCAGTGACCTTTTTTACAATTATAAAATGACTCACAAACAACTATCACAAAACATGAAAACAGTGGAAAACATGAAACTGAACTCCGCTTTTTCAGACGGTCAGAGTCAGAGAATCACCAATCGCTGTTTAAATGACATTAAAACTCAAAGTAATCACTTTGGTAATCTAAAACACTTTTCAGATGTAACTGTAATCTGATTACCACCCATTTAAAATGAAATACAGTTACTCAAATTTTATATTTTAAATACGTAACTAAGTTACTTGTATTTCTTTACTCCCCAACCCTGGTTATGATCAACATTATTATGTCAACAGAAAATAACATTTGCCACTTAAAAGGTTTAATTAAAATAATTAACTTGAAACCATGCATTTTTTTAAGTTGTGGTAACAGATCCCCTGCATTACTTTTTAGAGTGTAAATAATTGCAAATAACTGATGGTTTTTCCATGTATGACTCAGCCAGAATCGCCTAGAGACCTGCAG
>CM076074.1:31530000-31605000 GCA_038088235.1 Zacco platypus | reverse complement strand
CTATCTATCTATCTATCTATCTATCTATCTATCTATCTATCTATCTATCTATCCATCTATCCATCTGTATGTCTATATAATATTTAGTTTAACAGTGAAAGTCTAATTTTGAATATTATACATTTGAATATTAAAACATGAATTGTTGCATTTGGTCACAAGACACATTCACACCAATGGTGTTTTATGTATATTCACTTGTGATACTATCTTTTAGTCATTTTATGGTAATTATTTGTGATGGTCAGCTCCTAGGTACATTTGAAAAATCTATATTCCCTCAGGCCTTACGGACTGTCAGTGTAATGTGAGCACGAGTCCGTGGTACAGTGTGATTTAACTCAATGCAGCGTGACAGACTGACAGCCATACTGAAATACTCCAGAGGCCGAAGCTTCAATCAAGCCCTGACAGCGGGCAGCCGCTGCATCGCAGTCAGAGCGGATGAGATCAGGGAGGTGATCAGCTGTCAGCTCGTGTACTGGGAATGACCGTCGTAGAAATCAGATTAGAATTGATGAGTAACCTGTAATCAGGAGCGTAAGAGGTTAGAGAAACTGCGTTTATGAAATATCACTGGTGACTTAATGTCAGATAAAAGGCTTCAATGGAAAATCGGATGTTTCAGTTTTGCGTTTTATGGTGGGAAAGACCTGTGCAGAACAAATTAATGGTGCTTTAATGATATCGCCCTGACACGCATGCATATGACATTAGACAATGCAAACCTGATCCAAATGCAAGTAATGTTATCCTGTTTGGATGGATTGAAAGTACATAGGAAAGAATGATTGATGGATAGATAGACAGACAGTATCTTTACAAAGTATGAATGATCAGGAAAGGTTGATGTAAATTAATTGTAACTCCAACATTGGAGCTTTATGGCAATATAATTTTGATTCCTAGCGAATGCATGAACTGTATTGAATGCAATGAAAGGCACATTAGATAAAAGCATCTGCCAAATGCATAAATTTGAATTATGCATCTGTTTTTGGTATGCGTGAATGACTTATAAACATGTTTTACCTTTGTGCAACTCAAATGAAAAGCGCTGGAATTGTTAAAGCAGCTTTTTTGCCCGCGAAGCCCTCTGGAGTTGCGTGGCGTCTGCTGTCATGCTGATGATTTATTTGTGTTTTTTGCTAACAGGAGATGGGAACCCCAAGGAGAGCAGTCCATTCATCAACAGCACCGACCCAGAGAAGAACCAGCAGTATGACGGCAAGAACATGGCCCTGTTTGAGGTACACACACGCACGTTAAATGACAAACCTGCAACGGTGACAGATTTAAACTCTCATTATGGCTAGACAGTGAGGCACAGGCACGCAAACTATAGTGATTAACAGAATAAAAGAGTCTGACAGTAATTAAAGGATAATTAGCGTTTGAAGGGCAGGAAGTCCCCAGGACATTGAACTCTGCAGGTGGAAGATAATAGCATGTATGAGCCTACAGTCCAAAAAGAAGTGGAAAACATATGCTATACTACATCTAAAACTATTTTAATATGCATTTTCTGTGGCCTCATATTGTTCCTCCTGGTTTGAAATGAGATGAAATTAATAGATGAAATTGATTCACCCCCATGTCATCCAAGATGTTTATGTCTTTCTTTCTTCAGTCGAAAAGAAATTAAGGTTTTTGAGGAAAACATTCCAGGATTTTTCTCCATATAGTGGACTTCAATGGGGTTCAACAGGTTGATGGTCCAAATGTCAGTTTCAGTGCAGCTTTAAAGGATCTACATGATCCCAGACGAGGAATAAGAGTCTGATCTAGAGAAACCATCAGTCATTTTCTGCACTTTTTAACCACAAATGCTCGTCTTGCGCTGCTCTGTGATGCTCCACGCATTACGTAATCACGTTGGAAAGATCACATGACGTAGGCGGAAGTACCAATCCAGTGTCTACAAAATGAGCATGCAAAGACTAAGTTAAACACCCTTTACATAAAAGATAAACAACGATGTTGGATGATTTTGAAGTTGGAGGAGAAAATGAGATGGAGTTTTTTGCCCTAACGCGTTTTCCACCTACGTCACGCGTGACCTTCCCAACGTGATGACGTGATGCGTGGAGCATCGCAGAGCAGCGCAAGACGAGCATTTATGGTTAAAAAGTACATAATTATTACTTTTTGTAGAAAATGAACAATCATTTCTCTAGATGAGACTCTTATTCCTCATCTGGGATCATGCAGATCCTTTGAAGCTGCATTGAAACTGACATTTCAACCCGTTGAACCCCATTGAAGTCCAGTTATATGGAGAAAAATCCTGGAATGATTTCCTCAAAAACCTTAATTTCTTTTCGACTGAAGAAAGAAAGACATGAACATCTTGGATGGCATAGGGGTGAGTAAATTATCAGGAAATTTCAATTCTGAAGTGAACTAATCCAATAAATAGAGAGCAAATGGAGACGTTGACTAGCGTCCTTTCTAGAGCTTCAGAAGAGATCTCAACAGTTGTAATTAAGATATCAAAAATCAAATATACTATCAAAAGATCTCAGTGTTATCTCAAATATTTTTCTATTACACTGAATGTATACGTTCGAATTCAAGATGTTTTTAATGCGCAGTGGATGCTAGCTGACTAATTAATGTTGCACATTTATGCATTTTTGGTTTGCATGGATGACCTCCTGCATTTTTATTTTAAATATGCAGTAAACACTTTCTACTTTGCCACTAAATCTGTACAGCAGCTTCTCAAGTTTCTCATCAAATTCTCAAATGATCAAGTCTCTCCATACTCATTTTATAGCTCTTACTGTTTGACAACTACTGACTTATTTGTTTCTGACAAGATGATGCATCTTAAACAAAACATGAACACAAAACACTACTGAGAGCTTCACGTACTATTAACGAGCAAAACATTTTTCTTTGAGCTTGTCATTTGTAATCTGTAAATGGAAACATGACATTTCAGATGATGTTCATCACAAGTGATGAGCCGCTTGAATGATTTAATTCACAATATTTGTTCTGTGTGTTTGCTCTACAGGAGGAGATGGACACAATTCCCATGGTATCGTCTCTTCTCAGCAGTCTCGCCAACTACTCAAACCTGCCGCAGGGCAGCAAAGAACACGAGGAGGCGGAAAACAACGAGGGCTCACGCAAGAAACCTGTCCAGGTACGCACACGTGCTCACGGCAAGCTCTCAAAGCGTCGTTTTTCTTCACACGTTTTCGTCTAGTTTTCAATTGCAACAGGTGGAAATTAATTGGCTGCTGCCAGACAGAGCGTATGCACACAGCGAGATCTCGGATGTGTGTGTAAATGACAGCTGTCGGCTCGGTTTTGCACTTTTGACCTGTGACCTGATCTCCCTTGGTCCCTCGGCATCCCAGAGTGAGCGTGCTCGTTAGAGAGTCGCCTCGGTCACGCTCGTAACCTCCCTCGTGGCGCTGCCCTTTCCCGGTCTGTTTCCCAATCTCTTGATTCAATTTTGCAATTCTTGATTCAGATTGCAAATTTGCCTCTAACTTTTTGTATATGATATTAAAGGACTGCTACGTGTACACAATTTCTGTGAGTGTTGGTGTTAAGGCTTCGTGGATGTCTAATGGGTTGATAAAAGTGCATATCATTTATGATAAATGTCCATTTTTGAGTGGAAGGAAAAACATGCTGTTTTTGTGCATGTATCTTTAAATGCAAATGAGCTGCTGCACCCCGCCCCACTTTCAAGGAGAGGGCGGAGCCTGTACAGCTCATGCCTCGGATACTCTGCCAAAAACTAAAGCATCTCTTTGGTTTTGATTATCATCTCTATCGCGGTCACTCTCACGTGACGCGTTTAGTTCTTCAAAATCATGAAAATCATTATTATCTGCATAAAAAGCCATATCATAACCATAACTTATGATATATGGTTTTCTGAGGCACGCGCACAGAAAGCTGACTGTCAGACGGCACGTCCCGTGAGTATTAAACTAAGTTCTCTTTCACGTCTTATTGCGCTTAAACTGTCAAATACACACAAGGTTAAATGGCTAAAGAAATCGCATGTGTATATTAGATATTTTTAAGTGAAAGCCGCGTAATATGCTGTTAATATGAATCAAACAACAAAAGAAAAGCAGAAAACTGCTCACTTACTGCTCTTCACTGAATAGATTGAATATCTTTAATAAGAATACATTTCTTACTTGAGATAAACATGGCAAACTGTGTACAATTCACTGTGGGCGGGGTCTATGCTAATAAGGCAGAGTCCGTCAGCAGTCGTGGGTGTGGCCTGTGTAATATGACATCACATTTCATAGAAACTGCAAACGGCTCATTCTGAGGCACTGCTTATGATTTATTTGGATTAAAAAAAAGGAGTGGGTGGATTTTTATTATTATATGGTGCTTGTGTACATACAGTGCCGACACATTTACGTTCAAACAGCATGTAAAAGTTAGGTTTTTTTTATTTCTATTATTTCAAATGCCAAAAAGTTAACAATAACAGTCTCTACTGAGCGTGTGCAAGACATTTAGCTTGTTACAACTATCTCCTATTTTAATTCCCCCGAGGCTTCCTCTACTTCAGCAGTCAAAATGACCAAAAACTTAGATTAAACCCTGCAATACATCATTCCTCGGCTGTACAGGGAGAGCGAGTGAGAGAGAAATGAGAGTAAAATAAAGAACTGAGATGGAATTGGATTTGTCCTCTCAACACGATCGAGGAGAGCGATAATCTTCCTCTTGTTTCACACTGCGACTTCAACTTAATTAGCTCGTCTTGCAAAGCGTCTGCTCTCCAATCAGCCTCCATTTTGAGAGGGTCAATCCGCTCATCTCCAGCAGCAAATGTCCCCACGTACCCACACACACGCTCAACCACGGGGGTCCGTTTATTACGGATCACATTGTCAGGATTCAGCTGCGCTCTACGGATGTTTTGAACTCTCTCTCTCAGTTCAAAGATGTATTTACATGACAAAAACAGCACAGAAGTCATATCTATAATGGCATATACACTACCGTTCAAAAGTTTTGGGTAAGATTTTTTTTCCAGCAAAGACGTATTAAATTGATCAGAAATAGCAGTAAAGATGTATAATGTTACAAAAAATGCTCTTCTTTTGAACTTTCTATTCAGATAAAGTCATAAAAAATATAAAGATATAAAGTCAGAATTGCGAGATATAAAGTCAGAATTGCTTGATATAAAGTCAGAATTGCGAGTTATAAAGTCAGAATTGCGAGATATAAAGTCAGAATTGCGAGATATAAAGTCAGAATTGTGAGATATAAAGTCAGAATTGCGAGATATAAAGTCAGAATTGTTAAATATAAAGTCAGAATTGTTAAATATAAAGTCAGAATTGCAAGATATAAAGTCAGAATTGCGAGATATAAAGTCAGAATTGTTAAATATAAAGTCAGAATTGTGAGTTATAAAGTCAGAATTGTTAAATATAAAGTCAGAATTGCAAGATATAAAGTCAGAATTGCGAGATATAAAGTCAGAATTGCGAGATATAAAGTCAGAATTGCTTGATATAAAGTCAGAATTGCTTGATATAAAGTCAGAATTGCGAGTTATAAAGTCAGAATTGCGAGATATAAAGTCAGAATTGTTAAATATAAAGTCAGAATTGTGAGTTATAAAGTCAGAATTGCGAGATATAAAGTCAGAATTGTTAAATATAAAGTCAGAATTGCGAGATATAAAGTCAGAATTGCGAGATATAAAGTCAGAATTGTTAAATATAAAGTCAGAATTGTGAGTTATAAAGTCAGAATTGTTAAATATAAAGTCAGAATTGCGAGATATAAAGTCAGAATTGCGAGATATAAAGTCAGAATTGCGAGATATAAAGTCAGAATTGCGAGATATAAAGTCAGAATTGTTAAATATAAAGTCAGAATTGCGAGATATAAAGTCAGAATTGTTAAATATAAAGTCAGAATTGCGAGATATAAAGTCACAATTCAGACATTTTTTTTCGCAATTGCAAGTTTTTATCATGCAATTCTGACTTTATAACTCGCAATTCTGATAAAAAAGTCACCTTTATTGTTATTTTTATTTCCTGGCGGGAACAAGCTTCCATATGATCCACATCACAAGGCAACATGCAAAAAAAAAAGACTTGTAGCAACGTCCTGGCAACCATCCACAACATTTTCATAATGCCGAGTTCTGCATGCGAAAACACTGGTAAAGCAAAATCTCGTTATGTTTGCAATTCTCTTGAAGTGTAGAAATGGCCCTTTAATGTCGTGTTGCTATGACTGCTTGTGTTGATAATTGGTTCGCCGCAGATATTTCAGTCTTATCACATAGATGTGGGCTGATTGCATGAGGGGAAATATTATTTTTCTCCTCAAGGATGATGTAAGATGAGCTCTGAAGTACGATGCCTCATAACGAGCGGTTATCAGATGTTCCGGGCGGTGACATGTGGTCGTTACAGTTGCCATATGCTCTCTGTAGACCACTAGCCAACGCTCGCTACATGAACACACTCACACACACACACACACACACACACGAAGTCGTAGGAAAAATGCTAATTCATGTCAAGCTCTGAGGGACGGGGGCGCAGAGCAGTTATTTGTGCAATTTCTGAACATGCTCACGTACACACAGTAATCCGTGTTGGGCTGACAGTGATATTCGCTGCCCTTTTCCTTCCCCTGCCATTGCTGTGGTTTTTAATAATTCACCCCGTCTGAACTAAGTCACATTAACGCTGTCAGCTCCTGTTTGGGCAGCCAAGCGAGAGGAGACTATTACAAGCTCCTTGCTGTTCTCCTCCATTTCTGACGTCGGTCATCAGATCGTCTGTCAGGTCTGTTGGCGTACAAAATGCACTAATGTTCATATACAGATATGTTTGAGACACATTCATGTCAGAATCATATTTTGAGAAAATTATATTTAGCTTGAAAATGAAATGAGACTGGAGTAATGATCACAGAAGTAAATTACATCATAAATATAAATAGTTATTTTAATAAGCTTTCACAATATTACTGTTTTTAACATATAAATAAATAAAATATATGTATAATTAGTTCAGAAGTTAATATATAGTGTATATGGATATACATAAATATGGATATTTTGGAGTTAGAGAGATTAAAAGTTTATATATATGTTTTATTTATGTGTGTGTGTGTGTGTGTGTGTGTGTGTGTGTGTGTATATATATACAGCTCTGGAAAAAATTAAGAGACCACTGCATATTTTTTGTTATTTTGACCAGTTGCTGCTTTTGGCAAATAAATGCTCAAAATTACAATATTTTTATATGGAATTTGGGAAAAATGTCAGTAGTTTATAGAATAAAACAAAAATGTTAATTTTACCCAAACACATACCTATAAATAGTAAACCCAGAGAAACTGATAATTTTGCAGTGGTCTCTTAATTTTTTCCAGAGCTGTATATATATATATATATGTATATCAATAAATTATACAATAAATAACTTATATAGTTTTTGATTTTCATATATCATATATGTATATGATTAAATATTTAAATAAACTGTCTCTCTCTATATATATAATGTACAAAAACAATCTTTAGAATACTTCTTCAGGTTTGCACTGACGTGAGGGTGAGTAAATGATGCCAGTATTTTCAGATTTGGGTGTACTGTCCCTTTAAAACCCGCCATTTTTCAAACTTCCAATAGATCAGTTGTTGAAAACTGCTCTGTCACTCCTAAAGAGGAATCCATTATCTGGCAGTTTCACATGTCGTCCTTGCAGCCGGGCAGGTGGTGACGAGCACACAGGGTGCCGTGGCGTCCGCGGCGGCTTTATAGCCGCAGTGGGAGCGAGACACCTGAGGCTCTCAGCCGGGGTCCTCCGACGCCTGTCCCATCTGCTCTCTGCTGCCTTTACCTGAGATTCTCGCCGGCTGGAAGCCACCCGTGGGAAATCATAAACACACACATATACACGTGGGACAAAAGAGGTTTGATTATGCACCTGCTCCAGTAAACTGAGCACCGCTGATGGAGTCTACGGGACGAAGAGTGACCAACTGCTGCCAAACGCTGTTGATTCAGACGTTCACACTCACTTGACACGCCACCACAGCTTCGATAATGAGAACTCATTTGAACCCACATGGTGTCGACGCGACACTTTTGACTAACTCACACACCCTGAGCCTGCCAGATACAGGAATATCGCAGACAGATATCTCATACATAAAAGTACCGCTGTAATATCATGATTTTTTTTTTTTATCCTTGGCCTATATCGGTGCATTTCTAATGTATTCGGGAGGTTTACTAGCTGTGTTGTTGTTTTTAATTAAAAAATAAAACAATCAAAAATCATTTTTGATCACTGAAATAAAGATGGAATAAATGGAAGCTTGTTTCAGACACAGAATAAAACAATTTTAAAGATAATGGCGACTTTTCATCACACAATTCTGAATTCTTTTCTCTCAATTGTCAGATATAACCGTGCAATTCTGACTTTTTCTCGTAAATCTGACCTAACATTAATACAAACTCGCAATTGCGAGGAAAAAAAGTCAGAATTGTGAGATATAAACTCAATTCTGGGGAAAAAAAGTCAGAATTGTGAGAAAAAAGTCAGAATTGTGAGATATGAACTCAATCCTGAGGGAAAAAAAGTCAGAATTGTGAGATATAAACTCAATTCTGAGGGAAAAAAAGTCAGAATTGTGAGATATAAACTCAATTCTGAGGGAAAAAAAGTCAGAATTGCAAGAAAAAAGTCAGAATTGTGAGATATAAACTCAATTCTGAGGGAAAAAAAGTCAGAATTGAGAGAAAAAAGTCAGAATTGTGAGATATAAACTCAATTCTGAGGGAAAAAAAGTCAGAATTGAGAGAAAAAAGTCAGAATTGTGAGATATAAACTCAATTCTGAGGGAAAAAAAGTCATTTTTTTTCTCAGAATTGAGTTTATATCTCTTTTTTCTCACCATTGAGAGTTTATATACGAAAAATAGTTTTTATATCTCGCAATTCTGATTGTTTTCTCAGAATTGTGTGATGTAAACTTACAATTGCTTGTTATAAAGTCATAAAGAAAAAGTCATAATTGCAAGATATAAATGCGCAATTCTCAGCAAAAAAAAAAAAAAGCAGTTACCGTAAAACTCTAATCACTTCAGCATCACTAATAAGACAATTTGTGTAAGCCGAGAGAGTTGTGTTGGCGAATATGACTGTATTGTGCGGGTCTGAACTTCCAGCAGCTGTCGTAGGATTGCGTTGATTTTCTTCAGGACACGAGAAACGCTTCATTTGTATTCCAGTGGTGCTCAGAGGTTAAAGTGAGGCTTGTCTGTTCAAACGTCTCAGGTTACGACTGTAACCCTAGTTCCCTGAGAGAGGGAACGAGACGCTGCGTCGAATGGTGTTCCCAAAGCGTCATTCGACGCAGCGTTGAAGTTCCCTCGAAAGGGAACGTCTCAGGTTACGACTGTAACCCTAGTTCCCTGAGAGAGGGAACGAGACACTGCGTCATTCGCTTTGGGAACGCCATTCGACGCAGCATTGAAGTTCCCTCGAAAGGGAACTCCAGGTTTTCTTCAGGTTTATAGAGTTTATGTTGGAGTGCTGTGGGTAAATGTGTTGCTGCAGTTCAAATCAATACAACCCCGAACCTTTCCTTCATTGATTCTATCAGGGTTGGTGTTCATGTTGAGGCCATGCTTTCATATGAAATTCATGGGATTTGTTTTTGTCCTGTAGGTTGATCATTTTCTTTATTAATCTGGCAGAAACAACTAGATGAATTGTAGCCTCAGTTTGCTGTTCTTCTCTGACAGGAGCGTCACCGGTGTGTTTCTTCTGCTTCAAGGTTGGACGTGTTCTTCAGACCTCGGTTGAAACGAGTGCTTATTTGAGTTACTGTTGCCTTTTCTCCTCTGACCTCTGACCTCAACAAGGCCCTTCACTGTTCTGTGTTAGTATGTGTTTCACTGTATCCTGATATGTTCCTGATATTAAATCCTGACCCTAAACTCCACCTCAACTAATCTTTCTGTGGTGAAACTGCTCTTTAATTACTAATTGCTGATTGGACACCTCTCACTCACTCCTCGGATGTGTTACACACACGCCTCTTGATCCGCAAACTCTCCCGCTCGTAATTAGAGGGATGAAAGCGGATGAGAGAGGAGATTTGGGAAGTGTTTGTGTGTCGTTATTGTTCGTGGATGCTGGGGTGGGGAATGGAGTGGAACACGCTTTCAAGATCACAGCTGTATATTTATTGTGAGAAGTGAGCCGTAATCTTACCTTGACACACATTTCACGATTGAAACGGATATATGAGCAGCCTTGGCCATTTTACACCATCGTTTTGTTTCATTTCAGCTGTCGCATCACAAGCATGAGCGCTCTTTATGAAATATGGCATTTTCTGAGTTGTTTGTCCATGCAAAACGCACCTCCATGATGCTCTCAGACTTATGATATTCTAGTCTCTAGACAACTGTGTTTCATTACAGTTACATTTTAAATGGGTGGTAATCAGATTACAGTTACATCTGAAAAGTGTTTTAGATTACCAAAGTGATTACTTTGAGTTTTAATCTCAATTAAACAGCGATTGGTGATTCTCTGACTCTGACCGTCTGAAAAAGAGGAGTTAAGATTCATGTTTTCCACTGTTTTCATGTTTTGTGAGTCATTTTATAATTCACTCGTCACTGCAACTTTTTCTCACAATTTGTTTTTTTCCTTCACAATTGTGAGTTTGCATTTCACAATTCTGACTTCTTTTTCTCACAATTGCAAGTTATAAATTCAGAATTGGGAGATATAAACTTGCAATATTGACTTTTTTTCTTGCAATTGTGAATTTAGTATGAGTTTATATGTGAGTTTATATCTCATAATTCTGACTTTTCTCAATATTGAGAGTTTATATCCCATAATTCTGACTTTTCTCAATATTGAGAGTTTATATCCCATAATTATGACTTTTCTCAATTTTGAGAGTTTATATCCCATAATTCTGACTTTTCTCAATATCGAGAGTTTATATCCCATAATTTTGACTTTTCTCAATATTGTTAGTTTATGACTAATAATTATGACTAATAATTATGACTTTTCTCAATATTGTGAGTTTATATCTCATAATTCTGACTTTATAACTCACAATTGCAACTTTATATCACACAATTCTGAGGGAAAAAGTCAGAATTGTGAGATAAAAACTTGCAATGACCTTTTTTGTGTTTGTTCCACACTTATTAGTATTCCAAAGTATTCTAAAGTATTTAGATTAAGTTACTAAACTTGAGTAATGTAACGAAATACGTTACAAATGACTTTTTAAAGCATGTATTTTGTAATCTGTAGTGAAATACATTTTAAAAGTAACCTCTGGAATACATGGCTGGATTCATTAATCGTCTGTTTTATCTTATATTGTCAATATCTTCAGTAAGCACCATAACTGATAGAATAGCAATATAATAATAATATTAAACCAATTTTTTTTCAGTTATGGTTCTGGCCGTGTGGTGTCAGCTGTTAAGTTTTATGTAAATTCTGTCGAAATAATCCTTTCACTGTCATCGAGTCAAAAGCTTGAAAAACGATTGTGAGACAGAAAGACAGTAAATCTGATTAGTATTTATG
Source organism: Zacco platypus (assembly GCA_038088235.1). NCBI lineage: Eukaryota > Metazoa > Chordata > Actinopteri > Cypriniformes > Xenocyprididae > Zacco > Zacco platypus. The sequence goes on along the minus strand of CM076074.1, from coordinate 31,593,382 downwards.
CAAGAGGTGTCTCACATTCGCATGAAGAGAAGGATGTCAAAATGACAAAGATGATCCGCTTCCCTCCGCCTGGATTCGCTGTGGTTTTCACAGGACGAGTGCCGCTCGTGGCTTCGGTGGGTTTGGGATCGGACTCCTTCAGGATGTAGTTCTACAGCTCAGGGTTATAGAGTGCAGCAGGCGTGACGAATTTTTGTGGGCCAAAACCCAGTAACGTGTTATCATTTTAACACTTCCAGGTCCGTCGTGATGAAGTCAGCGGCTTTTGTTAGTCACAGACCTTGTTTTCTGCAAAAATCCAAAAGCCAATGGAGGAATCCTTCGGGGTTTTATCGATGTGAACTTCTGGGTTGGCCTACAAAAATATGTCATCACTGCGGCGTTGTATTATTCTTAACCAGGGTTGGGGAGTAACAAAATAAAAGTAACTTAGTTACGTATTTAAAATACAAAATTTGAGTAACTGTATTTCATTACAGTTACATTTTAAATGGGTGGTAATCAGATTACAGTTACATCTGAAAAGTGTTTTAGATTACCAAAGTGATTACTTTGAATTTTAATGTCATTTAAACAGCGATTGGTGATTCTCTGACTCTGACCGTCTGAAAAAGCGGAGTTCAGTTTCATGTTTTCCACTGTTTTCATGTTTTGTGATAGTTGTTTGAGAGTCATTTTATAATTGTAAAAAAGGTCACTGCAACTTTTTCTCACAATTTGTTTTTTCCCTCACAATTGTGAGTTTGGATTTCACAATTCTGACTTCTTTTTCTCTGAATTGTGAGATTTAAACTCAGAATTGCAAGTTATAAAGTCAGAATTGGGAGATATGAACTTGAAATACTGACTTTTTTTCTTGCAATTGTGAATTTAGTATGAGTTTATATCTCATAATTCTGACTTTTCTCAATATTGTGAGTTTATATCTCATAATTCTGACTTTTCTCAATATTGTGAGTTTATATCTCATAATTCTGTCTTTTCTCAATATTGTGAGTTTATATCTCATAATTATGACTTTATAACTCACAATTGCAACTTTATATCACACAATTCTGAGGGAAAAAGTCAGAATTGTGAGATAAAAACTTGCAATGACCTTTTTTGTGTTTGTTTCACACTTATTAGTATTCCAAAGTATTCTAAAGTATTTAGATTAAGTTACTAAACTTGAGTAATGTAACGAAATACGTTACAAATTGCTTTTTAAAGCATGTATTTTGTAACTGTAGTGAAATACATTTTAAAAGTAACCCACCCAGCCCTGTCCTTAACTAAAACCATAAAAAACATTTCATTATTTGAAATAAAATAATCATACATTTTTTTAGTTTTGTGTATATTAAAAAATCCAGTGCAAAATATGGACAACATATTTAAAGCATTTTATAACAAAAGTACCCCAATTCTAATAGTATATAACAGTAATTTTTTTTTTTTTTTTTTTTTTGGACAACTTTATTTTACAGCTACTTTAGTTTTAGGCTATTGTTAAATGTTGCCTAAATATGTTTTTCTATTTTTTTTTTTTTTTTTTTTTACATCTTCTCAAAGATTAATAGTTGCCAAAGCTCTGGAAGGTCAAAATCATCATTTATCCCTGCGGTACTTGAGGTTTGATTTTAAAATTGTCTTTAAAGTTTAAATAGTTTTTCATTGTGAGTGCCGTCCTGATGTGTTATTGTGCCGGTAACTCACCGTTAGAGTTTCCTTCAAGTGGAGCGAGTCTCATCGGTCCAGAGATGTGCTTCAAGCCGTGGTCACTTTGATTTGTAGTTGAAGTGTCTGAGTCTGTCTGAGAACAACAACTGAATCATATCTAGAACACATCAGTGTTTCCTGTGCCTTTGTTCAATACACTCTTTGTATTTGGGTTAGATGAACATCGAGTAAGATTTTATAGATAATTTTGTATCAGTTTTGTTCTCGTAAATATCTGCAACCATATTTGCGATGCAATATAATACGTCCCTATTCATGATTACATTTTTAACATATAATGTATTAGAACTCAATAAATGCATTATGCATTTAGCAATCTTTAATGACATGACCTTATGCAAGTATTGAAATATAACTGTGGTTATTGTTGTTTATGGAAACTTACTATGATTTTTTTATTATTATTATTATTATTTAAAATTATTATTATGCATTATATACAGACTTAACCTCATTTTTAACGCTTGCATGTAAACCGCAGATGTGTGAGGATCACTTCATTTGGGACGTTATCATAGAACATAATTATTGTCGTTGTTTTGACGTGATTCATAAAGCCACATTATATTAGATTACATTAATACTGGAATTAATCCTTGCTTCAGAAATCAAATTATCCCACACAGAATTGCACATTTGCATGGCTGATATTGAATTTAATGCCATGCATTATTCAGGCCTTCTTATTTATTTCAGGTTAATTAAATTAAAAGTCTTGTTTCCCAGTTTGCCATCTGCTGTCGCTTCGAGCGTATGGATGACTTGTTCTGTGTGTGTGTGTGTGTGTGTGTGTGTGTGTGTTTCCCATCTGAAAGGTCCTAATCTCAGTCTGTCATGAAGGTTAAAAATATGCCGCAGGGAAGCATCTTTCCTCTCTGCGGTTCTTATTGTCTTTGCTCCTTTCAGCATGTCACCAAATATAATAGTTAACGACAATTACTGTAATTAGCTCTAATTTATAAAACATATCGTTCTGGCTGTAGATTCTGGTTGGATGAGTCATATTCAAAGAGTTGAAATAAACACTTGTGATCAGTTGAATGTCCTTCAACAATATCACCATTAAAATGACCATATTCATGCACAATGGTGTTTATATAGTCCTTAAAAAGAATACCATGTTCAAAAAGAAGTGTTTTTTTGATAATTAATGCTAATTAATATAATAATTATTATGATTAATAAAATTAAATTCTAAAATAAAATTATGCGTATTTATAGTGCTTTTTATCATTTTACATATGCAAAAATCTTCATCAGGGGTTTTAAGTCATTGAGATGCCATTGCCCCCAAAATATGATCATTTTGTGGCAGCAATATATTTTAATGTATAAAGACACAATTAATAATAGTGTATGCAAAATATTTTTTGTAGAATATTTACTTTCTGTTATGTTACATCATTACGTGTTTTTTCTACTCCCTATAGTATTATATAATGTTAGATATATTGTTTATTTTTGTCAATTTTTGTATTTTAATTAAATTGTATTTATTTGAATGATTTTTAATTTATTTATTTTAATCAAATTTATTTAGTTAAATCTTTATTATTTATTTAATTTCGCATTTTTTGCACTGCTTTTTAGGGCCATTTGGGGACCAGAATATCACTGAAAGGAAAGTGGCTACAGTAGTGAACGATACTCAGTTATTCGGCGCATGTTTTCAGGTCTGAACTCCAAGGAGTCACCTGAGACTCACACTCAGACGCCCATTAGATCACATTTAATCAACTGTGTGAATTGAAAAGTGCTTTGACAAGCTCTTGTGTGTGTGTGTGTGTGTGTGTGTGTGTGTGTGTGTGTGTGTACTTGTTTTCCTTACATTGTGGGGACCAAATGTCCCCACAACGTAAGTAAAACCAGTAAATCTTGACATTGTGGGGACCTTTTGTTGGTCCCCACTAGGAAACAAGCTTATAAATCATACAGAATGATCTTTTTTGAACATCTAAACTAGCAGAACATTTTCTGTGAGGCATAAGTTTAGGGGTGGGGGGGGGCAGAATGTACAGTTTGTACGGTATAAAAACCATTACGCCTATGGAAAGTCCCCACAAAACACAAAAACACAACGTGTGTGTGTGTGTGTGTGTGTGTGTGTGGGTATTCCCTACATTATGGGGACCAAATGTCCCCACAAGTATAGTAATACTAGTAAATTTTGATCTTGTGGGGACATTTTTTTGGTCCCCATGAGGAAACAAGCTTATAAATCATACAGAATGATCTTTTTTTAAAATCTAAAATAGATTTTACATTTTCTGTGATGGGTAGGTTTAGGGGTAGTGTAGGGGGACAGAATGTACAGTTTGTACAGTATAAAAACCATTACGCCTATGGAATGTCCCCATAAACCATGAAAACACAACATGTGTGTGTGTGTGTGTGTGTGTGTGTGTGTGCGCGCAGTCATCCTGTACCTTCACATTCACTGTGGATTTGTAGAGCCAGGTGAACCAAGTTTGCCTGTCTGCCCTTTTTTGGACACCGGGATAATTGCATTTTATTGACAGTATCCTTGAACAAGGACGGGACGTATTTCAGTGAAGGTGTTTTTGGATGCCGTGTTGATGGACATGCGCACACGGACACACACACTCGCCATTTATCAATCTGGCAGACATTTACACACTGTGTGTTAATAATTACATGGCCACTCCACACACACACACACACACACTTTCTCTTTGAATATGACATTGGCTCTTACTTGAAAGCCTTTGAAACAAACACTGCACTCCACGAACACAACGGCAGTGAAGGTTTAGTGTGCGGAGTGTCATTTACAGTCTTGTTGATCACAGGATTTAAACTGTTCTGCTAGATTTTTACAAGTAAATGTGAATTGTATTTGCCCGTGAAGATGCTATGGTGGATGTTACGATGTTGTGGACGCTTTTAGGGTGTTCTTAATGGTTTCTATGTGGTTTCTTACTGTCACTCTAAAAATTTTCGGTTTTTAGATATGGCTCAGGTCGCCCTTTTTTATTGCCACCCCAAGAATGAAAATTGTGTCTCGTATCTTAAAGTATCAGCACACCTCTTAAGTGCAACACATTTATGTCTGGAAGATTTACAATGTTTCCACACCTTTTGATTAATGACTTTCCATTTCCATAATTTGTGGTTAAAGGACAATGATTTTAAAATTTAGATCGCATCAAAAAAAAAAAAAAACATGTCTACCCCATTCAGTGTTTTAGAGCATAATATCTACTCTTATCCTGCCTTGGAAATCAGTTTTAATACTCCTTAATATTTCCTTTTCCATAGATTCATTTGCTCTCTTTCTTTATCACAACAACAACATTTGCATTATTGTTTTTACACTCGAGAGATTACAACATGTGTCATGGTTGCTGAACTACAAGATGAAAGCATGAAGCTGATCAACAGAACAGATCTAATCAGATCGTGTTCATCTAATAGACTGCTGTGCATTCTGTAAGTGTGTGTGTTTGTGTGTTCACAGGCTCCACGGATGGGAACGCTCATGGGCGTCTACCTGCCCTGCCTGCAGAACATCCTGGGCGTGATTCTGTTTCTCAGGATGACCTGGATGGTGGGCATCGGTGGGGTCATTGAAGCTTTCATCATCGTCCTCATGTGCTGCTCCACGGTGAGTCATGCACCATGCGATCTAATTTGTTTATGTCTTGCTTAGTTCTGATTTTATTACTGACTGTTCGCTTGTCTTTAATAATGGTTGAAATTTATATTAGTTAGGCTGGTTGTTTTTGCTGTGGTATTTTTGTTAAAACCATAGGTATTTTCCTTGAGTAAGTGTTCTATCAAAGGGTGCTTTCACACTTAGTTCGATTGCACTCCCATCCGGGTCATGGCACCAAATATAACTAGTCCTACTCGACCCACTCTGAGCGAGATTTGAACCGGCATCTCCAGCATGTGAGGCGGACATGCTAACAAGGGATGCTAAAGACCACAGCCTCTAGCATCAGTCAGTAGCTTGCCTCTGTTATGCTCACCCCCCTAAACCTCACTCCCATCCGGGTCACGGCACCAAATGTAACCAGTCCTACTCAACCCACTCTGAGCAGGATTTGAACCGGCATCTCCAGCATGTGAGGTGGGCATGCTGACAAGGATGCTAAAGACCGCAGCCTCTAGCATCAGTCAGTAGCTTGCCTCTGTTATGCTCACCCCCCTAAACCTCACTCCCATCCGGGTCACGGCACCAAATGTAACCAGTCCTACTTGACCCACTCTGAGCAAGATTTGAACCGGCATCTCCAGCATGTGAGGCGGACATACTAACAAGGGATGCTAAAGACCACAGCCTCTAGCGTCAGTCAGTAGCTTGCCTCTGTTATGCTCACCCCCCTAAACCTCACTCCCATCCGGGTCACGGCACCAAATGTAACCAGTCCTACTCAACCCACTCTGAGCAGGATTTGAACCGGCGTCTCCTTCATGTGAGGTGGGCATGCTGACAAGGATGCTAAAGACCGCAGCCTCTAGTGTCGGTTTCTAGCATGCCTCTTGAGGCCAAGGGAGTGAGGTTGACTTGCAGAGTTCTTAATAGCTTGCCTCCATTACATTCACCCCCTAGACCTTAAATCTCACTCCCATCCGGGTCACGGCACCAAATGTAACCGGTCCTACTCGAGCAGGATTTGAACCGCCGTCTTCAGCATGGGAAGCGCTAAAGGATGCTAAAGACCGCAGTCGCTAGCGTGCCTCTTGAGGTCAGGGGAGTGAGGTTTGCACACACAGCTCGTACTAGCTCGCCTCCATTACACTCACCCACCTAAATCTCACTCCGATCTGGGTCATGGCACCAAGTGTTACCAGTCCTTCTCGACCTGCTCCGATTTGGAGCATTTCTTCGGCATGGGAGGCGCTAAAGGACACTAAAGACCGTAGCCTCGAGCGTCAGTCTCTAGCTCGCCTCTTGAGGCCAGGGGAGTGAGGTTTACAAACCTGACTTCCAAAGAAAGATGGAGTCCACTCCTGCTGCAGTCCAGGCCACGAGAAATGAGATATATGCTTGCAGTGCATCAGGGAAGCTTTTCGGGAGAGTAAGTGAGAACAAGCATAGAGGTTCACTTCCATGATTTAGTACCATTGCATTCATATCAGCAGCAAATAGTACTGAATTGCACATGAATCATACCCCAGGCCACCCTTTTTAGCAGGACTGTGCTACTGTTTGTGAAAAACAGTGTTCACATCAATTGACTCTTTGCAAAAACCGCCCCTTGTTGCAATGCCTGACAAGTCATGCGCTCTCACGCCACACATCATGTTCTCACGAAGTGAAAAATACATCCTGGAGCAAAGAGGACACTGGTAGTGTATGTAACAGTTGCATATTTAAAATATTGTAGTTTTTTAAAGAAGTTTAATCAATAAATAGCGTCTAGTGTGTCTTTAATGTGTCGTGACAGATCGCTGTAGCTCCTCGTGAAGCGATCATCTCTTCATACTAGTTCATTTATAGCATCAAATAAACATGAATGAACATCAGAAGGAATGTTGTTTCAAGCGCGGAAAGACGTGAGGACACACAATTTATCAAGTTCAAGTTCACCAACGTTAATCTACTAACTCCCCTGACTACTTTGACGGACAAAATGGCGGATTCAGGGTTATGATTGGTCAGATCGCCTGTCAATCAAACTTTTGTGAAGGGTCAATTGTGCTTCAGACGATACATGGACCTGGACGCTTGCATATTTTGTGATAATGCAAGAAGAATAGCGTGAGCTTTCATTATGCAACATTTTCCGGTGTTTCAGTGTGAATGGAAACTTTTGGAAAACACTAGTGTGGAGAGCGTTTTAAAATGTGAATGTTTTTTTCAAATGTATCCAGATTACTGTAAACACATCCTGCCGCATGCACACATCTGATGTTAATTTTCAATGATTCTGACTTTGCATGTCCCACATTTGCATGCCATTACATTCTCATAGACTTGCTGATGAACATGCATCATCTGTGTGCATGCCTCCACCTGTGTTCACCGTCAGTGTACATGCTCATTGGTATGTGATTCGTATGTTCGCGTGTGCAACCTAGATTCTCCAGCGTCAGTGGAAGTGCTATTTTTATCATGAGCTCAGGAGTCTCATTCTTTTCTATTTCTTCATCTCTCTTTCTCTCTCACACACACAGACATGCTCTGGTTGTGTTTGGAATCGCATACTACAACACAACTCTCAAAGTGTGAACCGCATTCAGATTGCCAATATATGCTCAGCTGTGACAGCAGATCACTAACTGTGTTCACTGACCTTAAAGGTTATTTAATTAGACTGAAGAAGAGTGAATTTTTCACACACAATCATATTAAAATCAAAAAATAGCGTTTTTATTTCAGAAAAGCTAACTAGACACCATTTTACAGTGGCCGGGAGAGCTCAAAGCGCTGAAAATAATAAAACACATGCAAATTAAAAAAAGCACATGCAAATTAAAAAAAGCACATGCAAATTAAAAAAAGCACATGCAAATAATAAAACACATGCAAATTTAAAAAAGCACATGCAAATAAAAAAAAACACATGCAAATAAAAAAAAACGCGATCATCAGTTTGACAACACATGTGCTGCAAATCCTCACAACACATGCAAACTCAAAAACGCGCTACATTTACAAAAAGCGCTGCAAAGAGCACAAACCACAACGGAAATGTTTCAAGGGGGACCCCAAAAAGTGACGGACCCTACTAGGAAGACCGTCCAAAACCAGTTCAACTCACCCTTCACTCATTCACTAATCCCTATATAGTGTACGGCATTTGAGTGCACAATGTGTTCATTAAATACTATAAAAACTGCAAACAGAAATAAACAACTGTACATTATTTCATGTATTTATTATTTTTAATAAAGTGTTTTTCAGTGTTCTAGAAGCTCACGCTCACAGATGACGTGGTCGTCGAGCGCCTCAGGCGGCCGTTACGATGACGTCACATTAGTACACTACAGATGATTAACGAATATTTTTAAATCATCCACTAAATGATCATCTCTTAAAGTTTAATGAGTGAACAACAATGCCACATATTAAAACACTTTTCTGTTAGTGAAACACATTACATTGAGTTAATGCCTACATAATATATTTGAATATTTTTCAGTTTGTGCTGTTGTCAAGCAGGGTCCGTCACTTTTTGGGGTCCCCCTTGAAACATTTCCGTTGTGGTTTGTGCTCTTTGCAGCGCTTTTTGTAAATGTAGCGCGTTTTTGAGTTTGCATGTGTTGTGAGGATTTGCAGCACATGTGTTGTCAAACTGATGATCACGTTTTTTTTTTTTATTTGCATGTGTTTTTTTTAATTTGCATGTGTTTTATTATTTGCAGCGCTTTGAGCTCTCACGGCCACCGTACCATTTGCTGTCTTAAGCATGCAACGTAGTGAAGTGCACTACTGCATTATTGGTTGTATGATGCATCATGTTGCACAGGATATTTTAAGAAAACAGAAAACAGCACTTGTTTTCATCCCTGTAATGAAAGCAGCATCTTCGATCCATCAGGAAAAGCTCTCCCGCCATTTGTAGAAAAGCTCTTCTCTCACTTTGGAGTGTTGTAGTTTAATCCACCAAACAGAGATTTCAGCCGCACGATGCATCCACTTATAAAGCATACAGATGCTTTCAGACAAAAACACTGAAGCTAAAAGCATCTCGCCTAGATGCCGTCCAGCAACAGGTGATTGATAAACATAGAAAAGCTGCTTCAGGTCATCGTCCTGTTCCATCTGAGCACACATCGACATGACGGTGTCTCCTGATTATGTCTAATAAGCTGATGTAAACTGTCTTCATGATCAGCGCTCGCGTCACGTGTGGAAATCTCTTTACTTTTGATGTCGAGATTGGAGAAGAATATGATCATTTCAAACTTTGAGTTTCTTGTGTTGTTGAGTTTTAGTGTTTTATTTTGCATGTGAACACAGAAACTGATTCTAGAACAGCCTGTTGAATGTCACCCAGTCATTTTTAGGCCATCTTTCATTTCTGGTGTCTCTAGTGAGGTTTTAAGCTTTGTTTTGAAGGATTTAACAACCTCAAGTATGTTTGGATCACACGTTTGAAGGACACGGAATACAAAAGCGCAGACAAAACGATCATTTGATCAGTTATTTTTAGAGCTATTAAGAATTTCGCTATTTTAATGACAATTTTCTATTACTCTCAGGGCTCTAATTAGATTATCATAAAATTAAAAGGTTTTTAAAAAATAAGAATAAATTAAATGCTTGCATGATTTATACATACTTAAATAATATAATCACTATTTAAATAATTTAATCACAATATGATATTATTTTCACAGTTTTTTACATTAAGTAATTTAAATTTGAGGTAAAAAAGGGCTTAATTTTCATGAAAATGTACAATTAGGCTTAATTTTTGTAATGTAAAACATAATTAATATAGTAATAAGTTACCACTTTCTTTTATTAATATTTTGAATTGTTTTTATTTTATATTTCAGCGATTTTGTTTGTCTTTTTTTATATTTTTATATATTTTTAATTTATTATTACAGTTTTACTTTTATTTCAGTTAGTAATTTTTAATACTCAAACTTATTTTCAGTGTTTGTTTAGTTCACATTTTTCATCTTTATTATGATTAATAAAATGTTTTTAATACTTTTAGCTAACGATAATAAGACTGCTTTTTCCCGATTTAGTGAGATTCACCCTAATGTGATATAACTTGCTGAAAGGCATAAAATTCAAGGTAAATTGACAGTAACATTAATTTAATGCATACATTAAAATCTAAAGTTTTCTTAAAATCCAAGCACATTATATGAAAAACTGTCAGAAGCACTCAAAGATAATGAAGGCTTTACAGAATCCTTCAAAACCAGGTTAAAAGGTGTGCATGAAAACATTACTAGAGAGTTGTTTGCAGACGATGTCCTCGACTGCTGCATCTCAATGACTTCCAGCCCGTCCGAGGAAACGGCTTTGAAAAATGTGCATGTATGATTTATCTGCCCGTCCGCACCATCAGCAGAATCGCCCGCCTGCATCATATTTAGAAGTAGCGAGACGCTATCGATGTCATCTGAAATTACCAGCTCGTTGCCAGACGCCCATGGCTTGCTTTTCATTGCGTTCGGTCTCTCATGGCAACAGATGGAGAGGAGGAGAGAACGCTGATTCTTTCATACATCACAGAGATGGAGACGCTCGCCTCTTTAAGACAGACTGAAGACATTAGAAATGCAGTAATGAATCATTAAAGGACACAAACAACGGCATTGATCCACTTTCAAATAGTCGACAGGCGCAGAAACATTGACAGGCGGATGACGGACAGCGCTTCGGTTTATTTATGGCTTGTGACAGCCGGGAAAGATTCTGTTGAATAATGATTAATAATGAAAAATTATTCATGGGAATATATTAATACATGAATATGAATTGTTGTCACTTGTGTGTGTGTGTGTGTGTGTGTGTGTTCGGTGATGTACATGTAATCAAATGAACACTTAAAGGGTTTGTTCACCCAAAAATGAAAATGGTGTCATTAATTCCTCTCCCTCATGTCGTTCTACACCCGTAAGATCTTCGTTCATCTTCAGAACACAAATGAAGATATTTTTGATGAAATCCGATGGTTCAGTGAGTCTCTATTGACGGAAAGATAATGAACACTTTCAATGTCTAGAAACATATTTAAAACAGTTCATGTGGTTCAACCTTAATATTATAAAGCGACGAGAATACTTTTTGTGCGCCAAAAAACCGAAATAACGACTTTTCAACGATATCTAGTGATGGACGGTTTCAGAACACTGATTCATGAAGCTTTACGAATCTTTTGCTTCGAATCAGTGATTCGGAGCGCGTATCAAAATCACGTCAATCACTAATGACGTAACGAAACCTCGTTTACTGAAATCACGTGACTTTGGTGCTTCGAACCACTGATTCAAAACAAAAGACTTATTCATGAAGCTTTATGAATCATTTGATTTGAATCAGTGATTCGATTCATGTATCAAACTGCTAAAGTCACGTGATTTCAATAAATGAGACTTCTTTATGTCATACGTGTTTTGAAACTTCAATAGTTCACGTGACTTTGGCAGTTTGATACACGAATCGAATCACTGATTCAAATCAAAAGATTCGCAAAGCTTCATGAATCAGTGTTTTGAAATCGCCCATCACTAGATATTGTTGAAAAGTCATTATTTTGGGGGTTTTTTGGCACACAAAAAGTATTCTCATCGCTTTATAATATTAATGTTGAAACACTGTAGTCACATTACCTGTTTTAAATATGTTTTAGTTCTTTCTGGACATTGAAAGTGTTCATTATCTTTCTGTCAATAGAGACTCACTGAACCATCGGATTTCATCAAAAATATCTTCATTTGTGTTCTGAAGATGAATGAAGGTGTAGAACGACATGAGGGAGAGGAATTAATGACACGATTTTCATTTTTGGGTGAACAAACCCTTTAAAAGAAGAATTGGCTGAATTCCAAGGCGTATATCCTTCACAAAAAAGTCAATCCCAGAATGCATTGCTCAAGCTCCAAGATGGCAAAGCAAGAGAAATGTTGATTATAGATACACTCACAGTCATTATGAGTTTGCAAGATGCACTTTTTCCCCTTCATTTACTGCACTTCTGTTTCCTGAGCTTGGCTGTATTAAATTCAGTTTCTGATGTGTCATTTGATTATGTAAATCCGTCCTCTCCAGGGGACCGAATATCGTCGGCACTCTGTTGCTGAGTAACAGTGAGGAGACGCGTACCTTGAATTAAGATACTTACCGACAAATAAATCATCTGAGCTCGTGTGTGTGTACACTGGCGCTCAAAAGTTTTCTTTCTCTTTTGTGGAACATTTTTATTCAGCAAGGCTGCATTAAATGAATCAAAAGTGACAGTAAATATGTTTACAATGTAACAAAAGTTAGAATGTCAGAATGATTTCTGAAGGGTCATGTGACCCTGAAGGCTGGAGTAATGATGCTGATAATTAAAAACTATATTACAATAGAAAATAATGTCATGTTTCCAGAAGGGATGTGACTATATTTCACTCTACTATATATACTATATGTTATTGTGAGTAATATTTCACAATATTACTGTATTTTTGGTGAGCAGAAGAGACTCTTTCAGAAGCATTTAAGATTGTGTCCCCATAATTTTGTCCTAATTATGTAATTTTGACCTGAACGTGAATACGGTGTTCGCATATTTTTGATTTTTGAATGAAATGGGCCTCATTTATGAATCACAAGCACAACAAATTTCTGACTAAAATGAAACATTCTAATGTAATTGAGTTCCTCTCAGGTTTTATGAGACACTTTTGTTCAAGATGTTTATTTCTATCTAAAAAACACAGTATAAAAAGATGATTCTGTGTCATAAATGACAACTACGCAATATTTATTCACTATTATTTCCTCTAAGTCTTTGGGTTGGTTGTCATAGTATTATTGGCTCGCTCCACTGAAGGCAGATGGTGTGATTGGCTGGGAAAACTGGTTCAAACAGCCGGTGCCCTGCATCGTCCAATCAGAGGCTGCAGCCAGCATGTGATTAGCATATGGAGTTCTGTGATGATGATATGAAGAGTGTTTCTGAATTGCCATTGGACTTGTGTTTGTGTGGGTGGAAATGGACCAGATCTCACATGAGTCTCAGTTAAGAAAAAACACTTAGTGTCAATTAGTGTCTTATCAAGAGAGAAATCCGCTGATTATACTCTGATTAAAGCCTAATGAACTGCAGCTACAACTGAAAAATGTTTTGCTGAAAGGTTGCTCTTTCATTACTCATGGAGTTCTCATTGAAGTTTTCACTTTGAGACCATTATTTTTTTTCTGTGTGTCCGTCACCGTCTCTGACGTATGTTCACTCATTAAACAATGCGCCATAAGACACCTTGTGCATTATAGTGACTTTGACATGGTTAGAAATTTCAGGCAAAAGACACAAAATGCAGGTTATTTATATATCACTCTCTCACACACTCTCTCTCTCTCACACTCACTCTCTCTCTCTCTCTCTCTCTCACTCTCACACACTCTCTCACTCTCTCACACACTCTCTCTCTCTCACAATCTCTCTCTCTCACTCTCTCACACACTCTCTCTCTCTCACACTCTCTCACACACTCTCTCACTCTCTCACACTCTCTCTCTCTCACACTCTCTCTCTCTCACTCTCTCTCACACTCTCTCTCTCACACTCTCACACACTCTCTCACTCTCTCACACTCTCTCTCTCACACTCACTCTCTCTCTCACTCTCTCTCTCTCACACTCTCTCTCTCACTCTCTCTCACACTCTCACACACTCTCTCACTCTCTCACACTCTCTCTCTCACTCTCTCTCTCTCACACTCTCTCTCTCTCTCACTCTCTCACACACACTCTCTCTCTCACACTCTCTCTCTCTCTCTCTCTCACTCTCTCTCTCTCTCACACTCTCTCTCTCTCTCTCACTCTCTCTCTCTCTCACACACTCTCTCTCTCTCTCTCTCACTCTCTCTCTCTCTCACACACTCTCTCTCTCTCTCTCTCTCTCACTCTCTCTCTCTCTCTCTCTCTCTCTCTCTCTCTCTCTCTGTCTCTCTCTCTCTCTCTCACTCTCTCTCTCTCTCACACACTCAATTCAATTCAAATGAGCTTTATTGGCATGACAATGGTAGCAATGTATTGCCAAAGCATTTTACAGTAAATCATCATTCATGTATATACATATCTTTAGAACAAAACAAACAAGTAGAACAGTTTATGAACATTTAAAAATTCTGTGAACAATTTATGATCAGTGTGTGTATTGTGTAAGTGTTTGTGTATTTGTTTGTGTACGTGTGTGTGCGTGCGTGCGTGCGTGTGTGTGTGTGTGTGGGCGGGCGCATCACTGATTAGTCGTCAACTCTCTCTTTTTGTGACAAGCATCAATGTATCTTGCCGCTAGTGTGATACAGTCTCTTTTTTCACCTAATAAATGTTGAAGTTGTATGTTATTGTTTAGTTTTATGAAGCCGGGGGAAGATATTTCAAATTTTGCATAGAAAGTCCCTCTAATGTCCTCATAGTTGGGACAGCTGGTGAGGAAGTGTTGCTCTGTCTCCACTTCTCCCTGGTCACAGTGCGGGCAGATGCGTCTCTCTCTGGGCAGCCAGTGCTGTCTGTATCTGCCCGTCTCTACAGTGAGAGAGTGATTGCTCAGTCTGTACCTCGTCATTATTCGTCTTAGTTTGCCGTGTGTCACTGTACTCAGGTATTCTGCGGGTGTGTAGTCTCTATTTAGGGCCAAATAACATTCCAGTTTACTTTGTTTTTCTGTTGCTTCAGTCCAATAGGTCAGGTAATTTTCTTGTTGTGCTTTTATAATTTGGTTGGGCCGGATTGTGTGTATGAGGGTGTCCGTGTCCTGAGGCTGATTGTTGTTAGTTGTGTTAGTGTGTGTGTGGAGCCTCAGGACCAGCTGAATGAGGGGGCTCTTCTCACTGGTCATTTCATGGCTTTTAAGGGCTTTATAATGATAAGAGTTGGGGTCACTCATTTTTAGATGTTTCCAAAATTTGATGGCTCGTTTCTCGATGTGTATTAGTAGAGGGTATTGGCCTAATTCTGCCCTGCACGCGTTGTTCGGTGTGTTCCTCTGGACTCTCAGGATACTCTTACAGAACTCGGCATGCAGGGCTTCAATTGGATTTTTGTCCCATTTGTCAAACTCGTGATTTAGGAGAGGACCCCAAACTTCACTGCCATATAGTGCAATTGGTTCTATAACTGATTGGAATATTTTGAGCCAGATTCTGATTGGTATTTCAATTTGGATAGATTTTTTGATGGCATAAAAGGCCCTTCTTGCTTTCTCCTTCAGTTCATTCACGGCCAAATTTAGGCTTCCAGTTGCACTGATTTTCAGCCCGAGGTATGTGTAGCTTGTGACATGATCAAGTTTGGTCATGCCAAGGGTGAAATGGTGTCTTTTTCCCTGACATCTGGGTCTTTTCTGAAAGGTTAGTATTTTAGTTTTAGCTGGGTTAATGGTCAGGGCCCAGGTCTGACAGAACTGCTGCAGGAGGTCCAGGTTCTGCTGTAGACCCTCTTCTGTTGGAGACAGCAGAACCAGATCATCTGCGTACAGGAGGAACTTTATAGTGGAGTCGTGTAGTGTGAGGCCAGGAGCTGCGGACTCCTCTAGGAGTTTAGCCAATTCATTAATGTAGATATTGAAGAGGGTCGGTGATAGTGGGCAGCCCTGTCTCACACCCCGCCCTTGAGTGAAGAACTCAGTTTGTTTATTGCCAATTTTAATTGCACATTTATTGTTTGAATACATCGTTTTTATGATGTCGAATGTTTTGCCCCCGATTCCTGATTCTAGTAATTTATAAAGAAGGCCTTCATGCCAAATCGAATCGAAGGCCTTCTGGAAGTCCACAAAGCAAGCGAATATTTTAGTTTTGTTTTGGTTGGTGTATTTATTAATCAGGGTATGGAGGGTGAAGATATGGTCTGATGTTCTAAAATTTGGTAGAAATCCGATCTGGCTTTTGCTCAGGACATTGTGTTCCGCGAGGAAGTGGAGGAGTCTCGTGTTGATGATGCTGCAGAACATCTTCCCCAGATTACTGCTCACACAGATGCCTCTGTAATTATTCGGGTCTGATTTGTCTCCACTCTTGAATATGGGCGTTATGAGTCCTCTATTCCAGGTGTCAGGGAAATGACCAACACTCAGAACCAAGTTGAACAGTTTCATTATGGCCAATTTGAATTTGGGGTTTATGTTTTTAAGCATTTCATTAAGGATGCCGTCCGGTCCACTTGCCTTTTTTGTTGGCAGAGCCTGTATTTTATCCATCAGCTCTTTTTCTGTGATTGGGTAATCTATCGGATTTTGGTGTTTGCCAATTATCTGTTCTATACGGTTGAATTTTTCATATATTTGTGTTTGTTTTTTACTCATGTCTAATTTGCTATAAAGTTGTTCAAAGTGATTTTTCCAGGTGTCTCCGTCTTGTATAGTGATTTGTTCATGGTTCTTTTTATTCAGGAGATTCCAGTTGTTCCAGAAACTGTTTGAGTGGACCGAATCTTCTATAGTTTTGAGCTGATTTTGGATGTACTGTTCTTTCTTCTTTCTGAGTGTATTTTTGTATTTTTTAAGCTCCTCACAGTAATGAAGGCGTAAATCTGAATCGTCTGGTTGTCTGTGTTTTTTATTTGCAAGCTGTCTTACATTTTTCTTTATTCTTTTACAATCCGAATCAAACCATTTTTCATTCTTTTGTTTTTGCTCATGATTTTTCTTAGTGGTTTTAAGATTAGATATTGTTGCCAGATAATCAAATATGTAATTTATGTTTTCTACAGCCAGATTCACGCCATCTTGATTATGAGGATAATCATATTCTATGAAGTTATCCATAAGTAAGCACGCTTGGGGGTGGTCAAATGCGGACAGGTATTTTTCGGTGCTGTTTTGAACCCATCTGTACATCTTTTTGATGTTGTACAGCTTACTGGATTGTGGGTGTATGTTAATATTTTCTTTCCTTTTTAGATACACAGTAATTTGGCTGTGATCTGATAGGGGTGTTAGTGGTTTGACCGTGAATGCTCTGAAAGAGAATATATCTAGATCTGTGATCATGTAGTCAACTGTTGAGCAACCCTGAGATGAACTGTAGGTGTATCTCCCGAGAGAGTCTCCTCTCACCCGGCCGTTGACGAGGTACAGACCGAGGCTTCGACAGAGCTCAAGAAGAAGCCGACCGTTTTTATTCACTTGGGCATCAGAGTTAGTCCTTGGAAAATTGACACTATTTTGTTGAAAGCTCTGTCCAAATATATAATTATTCCCGTTGTCTGTGGTGTAGTCGGGTAGGGACCCTGTTCTGGCGTTGAGATCCCCACACATCAGCACACTTCCCTGGGCCTGGAAGTGGTTGATTTGGCTGTGGAGGGTCTCAAAGATGTTCTCATTATAGTAAGGAGATTCAGAGGGAGGGATATAAAGGGCACACAAGAATATATCTTTTGTTGTTTGACTGAGCTGTTTATTAATTTTGAGCCAGATATGCGATTCTTCTTTTTTTATTAATTGGATGTACTTATCAATTTCAAGTTTGTGCCAGATTATGATGCCCCCTGAATCTCTCCCACGTGTAATTTTCTCATGTTTTTGGGACGATATGATTATTTCCCGATATCCTGGGGGACAAAGAGTGACCTCATCAGTTCTGCGCCACGTTTCCTGTAATATTATTACGTCTATGTCTAATATGCTTTTTTTAAAATCCAGGGTTTTGATTTTACATCCAAAACTTGATGAGTTAATGCCCTGGATGTTCCAAAGTGAGATTGTCAGTGGTTTCATGTGGTAAATAAACAATTTTTACATTCCTCTAGAAAAGAACGAACTTAACTTGAACCCGTTTAAAATCTATGTGTACTAATACCATGTAAACATACATACATCTATTTGTATTACTGTTAATATTTTAATTATATATATATATATATATATATATATATATATTCACCCATATATATTAGTGTATCTGTTCAATTTGGTGTCTTTTACTCACGGCTAGTCCATCAGCCGTGTGCAGATCAAGTTGAGCATTTCCTTGATCTCTCTCAGACTGCTGCTGTGGGTGTCGTTTGGACCTTTTAGGGCTGCCGCGTAGCTCAGCTGCTCCTGCTCGGGTCTGCGGACGTCTGGCTGCGGGGCTGATGACTTCTGCGCTGTCGAGGTGTTACCCATCGCCGGGGCTTCTCTGGGTCCTGGCTGTTTCCTCCACTGGTATGGTGGCATCTGATGCTGATGGTCTTGGCGTTGTTGATGCTGATGGTCTTGGCGTTGCTGATGCTGACGGGGATGTTGGTGTATGGGATGTGGGCGTGGAGGCCGGAAGCGTGGGCGCTGGAGTTCAGGGTGTGGGTACAGCGGGCCAGGGCGATGGAGTCTCCAGGGCTCAGGTGGATGCGGCGGGAAGACGCTGTGTGCTGATGCTGGGATGAAGCGTCTCGTTGGTTGAAGGTTGTTGGATTCTCTCTGACTCTTTGAGGGACTGCCAGGGGTTCGGCCAAGGGCAGCATCTTTAAGATTTTTAGCGAACACATTCACGCTGTCTCTACGTAGGTGGACGTGGTCATGGAGATGGTGAATGTCCAGTGTGGGGTGATGTGCCAGATGAACATTCGGCATCCCAGCACATCCACGTGAGATGTCTGTGTTGACTCTCTGTACAGTGCGGGGGTGGAAATCGGTTCGGGGTAGGATGGTGGAGATGATTATTTTTGATGTTGGGAAAGTCTGTGTTGCTTTAATTGCCACTTGTGTAATTGACTGTGCCACTCGTTCCTGTTGTGTCCTCAGGTCATTTGTTCCCACATGTATGATGATGTGACTGGGATCACCGAGCGTTTCTTTGCTGAGTTGTTGAAGGGCACTCTCTGTGTTTGGGCACCAAAGTTTTAAAGTTTTGTGGTTGGGAAAGAGCTGTTTTTCATAGATGAATCTGCCATTTGAGTCCATTAATATGACTATTTCTGCATGGATGTGACTAGGTGTGCTTTCTGGATCTTGTGTGTGGGCATCTATCTGTGCTGTTGGCGTGTTAGTCTCAGGGGGCGTCGGGAGTGGTTGTGCTGGTGTACTCTCTCTCTCTCTCTCTCACTCTCTCTCTCTCTCACACTCTCTCTCTCTCTCTCTCTCTCTCGTTTGTTTCTATGTTCTGTGTCACTTTCTAAAGAAGCATCAGGTCTGACAGCATCAGCTCGAACCCTTTTCTTCCAAAATAGACACATTTGCATTTTTTGAGACAGTTCAGTGCTGATTTAAAGACAGCTTTAATCTCCAGAACGTTTCAGAATTGCGGCGCGGCGCTAAAAGGAGACGTCTCGTCCTTTAAGGAGACAGAAGAGGTTTCAAATGAGATCAGATTTATTCTGGTACTTTCAGTTCTACTAAATTACTTTAATCAAGGAGATCTGACACAACTATAGATCAGTGCTAAACACCTTCCTCCTGCTCTCTATCCATCCATCTATCCATCCATCTATCCGTCCGTCTGTTCGTCCGTCTATCTATCTATATATCCATTGTTCTAACATTTTACTGTTCTATCTATCGTTCCATCCATCCATTCATCCATCTATCTATCTATCCATCTTTCTATCTATCGTACTATCTATCCATCATTACATCCATCCACCCATCCATCTAATGTTCCATCATTCAATCAATCCATTCATCCATCTAGCCATCCATCCATCTATTCATCTAATGTTCTATCACTCTATCCACCAATCCATCCATCCGTTCATCGGTCTAATGTTCTAGCCATCCATCCATCTATCTATTCATCCATCCATCCATCCATCCAATGTTGTATCTGTCATTCTATCCATCCATCCATCTAATGTTCTATCATTCTATCCATCCATCTATCCATCCATCCATCTATCCATCCATCCATCTATCTATCCATCTGTCCATCCATCTATCCATCCAATGTTCTATCTATCATTCTATCCATCTATCCATCCATCCATCCAAATAGCCATCCATCCATCTATTCATCTGTCCATCCATCCATCCAATGTTGTATCTGTCATTCTATCCATCCATCCATCTAATGTTCTATCATTCTATCCATCCATCTATCCATCCATCCATCCATCCAACTAGCCATCCATCCATCTATCTATCCATCCGTCCATCCATCTATCCATCCAATGTTCTATCTATCATTCTATCCATCTATCCATCCATCCATCCAAATAGCCATCGATCCATCTATCTATCCATCCGTCCATCCATCTATCCATCCAATGTTCTATCTATCATTCTATCCATCTATCTATCCATCCATCCATCCAAATAGCCATCTATCCATCTATCTATTCATCTGTCCATCCATCCATCCAATGTTGTATCCGTCATTCTATCCATCCATCCATCCATCCATCCAACTAGCCATCCATCTAGCTATCTGTCCAACTATCTATCTATCCATCCATCCATCCGTTCATCCATCCATCCGTTCATCCATCCATCCATCTAGCCATCTGTCCATCTATCTATCCATCCATCCATCCATCTATCCATCCATCTAGCCATCTGTCCATCTATCTATCCATCCATCCATCTATCTATCCATCCAATGTTCTATCTATCATTCTATCTATCTATCTGTCCATCCATCATATTGTCACGTTCCATAATAATACCCTAGAGTTCAGAGATGTTATTTAACCATTCAGTGAAGGATTCATCAAACTTGTTTAAACTATTTACTTCTGTCTCTTTTTTAATGATTTTCTTAACAGAACAGTTCGTAGGAATCGTCTCAATAACTCAATCTTTTCTTGTCATTTGTTACACAACCTCAAAATTATAACAACTGAAAAAATAATCAGATCACACTGAATCTTGACCAATTTTCAGAAATCGCGACACATTGCATTATTTTGTCCGAGTAATATCCTTGTCTGTAGTTTGGTGGTGACATTATTATTGTTATTAATGTGTTTTGATTGTGAATGTCAACTAATGAACTACTTTTCTGTCCTTCTGTGTGTTTTATTCTAGACGATGCTCACTGCCATCTCCATGAGTGCCATCGCCACAAACGGTGTAGTGCCGGGTAAGCGAGCCCCTGCTAGAGCTTAACATGTGCATGTGTGTCGCCTTGGAAACAGTAAGCGGTCACCGTAGCAACAACAACTCTGAGCAATGACCAGACAGCAATATCCTCAAAGCTATATTTATGTATTCATAATTCTGAGCGTGGCCTCTCCTAATGACCACCTCGATCTCATCTCCTGATTGGAGGAGAGCAGAGGTGAGGTGAAATTGCCAGGTTTGGTTTCCCGTCCGTTGTTCTTCAGCGATAGGCTGCTATTATCCCTATAGTGCTAAAAGCCGCTCTATAAGCATGCTTAATATTTTCCAAGAAACAGGAAGTTGTAATTGTGGGTTGTATTGAGCAATTTTTCAGAGCTGTCAACACCAGAATGCTTTGTTAATATCCTATAATATCGTTTCCTAAGAGGGTTTTTTTGTGTGTGATCATGCATCTGTTTTTACCAGCTGGAGGCTCCTATTACATGATCTCTCGTTCTCTGGGCCCTGAGTTTGGTGGAGCTGTAGGCATCTGCTTCTACTTGGGCACCACCTACGCTGGAGCCATGTACATCCTGGGCTGCATCGAGATCCTGTTGGTGAGATGAACAACCTGAGTGCTTTATGAGTCCATGTCTTAAAGGATTGTCCTGATAATTTACTCACCCCCATCCATGATTTATTCATTCGAAAAGAAATTAAGATTTTTGAGGAAAACATTCCAGGATTTTTCTCCATATACTGGATTTCAATGGGGTTCAACGGGTTGAAGGTCCAAATGTCAGTTTCAGTGCAGCTTCAAAGGATCTACATGATCCCAGACGAGGAATAAAAGTCTGATCTAGTGAATCCATCAGACATTTTATAAAAAAAAACTTAAAATGCATATACTTTTTAAAGATAAATGCTCGTCTTGCACGTAGGTGGAAGTTCTGCGGTAGGGCGAAAATCACATCGATCTCACATCGTTGTTTTACCTTTTTTTGTAAAGGCAGTTTGACTTCATCTTTGCACATTTGCTTTGTAGACACTGGATCAGTACTTCCACCTACATCACGTGTGACCTTTCCAACATGATTATGTAATGTGTGGCGCATCGCAGAGCAGTGCAAGACGAGCATTTGTGGTTAAAAGCTATATATAATTTTATATATATATATATATATATATATATATATATATATATATATATATATATATATATATATATATATATATATATATATATGTTTTGTTTTTGTTTTTTTAAAGTGACCAATCATTACGCTAGATCAGACTCTTATTCCTCCTCTGGGATCATGTAGATCCTTTGAAGCTGCACTGAAACTGTATGGAGAAAAATCCTGGAATGTTTTCTTCAAAAACCTTAATTTCTTTTTGACCGAAGAAAGAAAGATATAAACATCTTGGATGACATGGGGGTGAGTAAATTATCAGGAAATTTTAAGAGAACTAATCCATTAAAGAGGACCTGTAATGCCCTTTTACAAAGTCTTGTTTCGGGGCTCTACTAGAACAGGTTTACATGCTTGAATGTTCATTATTTTTCACACATTCTCCATTGTTGCAGCTCCTCTCTTCCCAGTCTGTCAGTAACGCTCTGTTTAGTTCCTGTCTCTATGAAGCCCCTCCTTCTGAAAAGCGCAATGTGCTCTGATTGGTCGGCTGGACCAGCGTGTTGTGATTGACAAGCGCTTCGAGCCTGATTGGGAAAAGTCCCGCCCCTTACCATAACTGAGAGTTTCAACACAGTACTAACTCAACCAGGCCCCGCCCCTTTATTCTGCATATGCATTAATTAAATGTGGAATATTGTGACGTGTTCGTTAACAGAAGAAAACTCGAGACTACAATGGAGGCGTTTCAGGGAGTTCAGAAACAGTGACACTGATATAGAGAAGAACTATCGCTGGAGGGACTTTGCAGACCTTTTTCATGCTCAAGCATCAACATTACTCACTGAAGAACGTTGAACATGCAAAAAAGCATTTAAAAGGCATTTAGGGCCAGATTTACAGCTTGTGCCAGCGCAAACCCTCTTTTGGCATTAAAAAACTACTGTCAGGAAAAATTAGCGGTGAAAAACCGTGGACATTTTTGCGGCTGACGTTATTGCATATGCCTTTGTTGGAGTTTCCCCTTCAGATGCAAGATTTATGGGAGGAGAGTATTTAAAATGAATCATGCAAGGTGATTTACTAAGGTTTGAGCTAGTCAATATACTGGTATTTGCCCCATTTACCGCCCAAAAAAAGCAAGTTACAAAATGCTCTTGGTGGATTGCGTTGGTCATAATGGAAATGTTCGTCTGTGTTCTTTGATTTGCGTGTTGTCAGTAGATCACGTGTTTAGTAAATCTGGCCCTTATTATAAAGCATTTGTCTTTTTGGGAGCTCGTCATCCATGATTCACTGTATTCTTTTGTGCAGCCTGGACATTCTGCTAAAATTCTCCTTTGAAAGTCTTGGATGCGGAATCACATGGGGCAAAATTTTATCAGAAAACAATTGTATCATCAGTGACTTTTATTCTTTAAATAAACCAAAGAGATGCACACGCAGGATTGTGGGATATCATAGGCGGCGAAAACTGCCTTTTGAAAATCAACCGGATGAAGACATCTTTGTAGTCATGATATTTTGCGAACACACTCAAATCATACGTGTCAAAGTTGTTGTTCATCACTCTTTCGTTTTATCTCTCTATCTCGCATCCTGCTTTCCCTCCCTCCTCTTACAGCGAGTAATTAAGTAATTATGCAGACTCTGCGTTTAATTGCACCACCGATGAGCACTATCGCGTCCTCCGAGCCTCGCTTGTCTCGTGTTTTAACACACGTGTTCTCGGCTGCTCGTGTTTTTTCTTTCGTATTACTCCTCTGGGACTCGAGTCTATCTGACTTCTGGGTTAATTCTTGCTTCCGGAGGAACATAGGCTTTGCTCCCATTGTCCATGAAAAGTCTTCTCCGTGCTTGACATCCGCGAGTCCACGGCGTGCTGATTTGAGCGAGTGTTTTATCCAGCCTATGCTTCAGAAGGACACCAAGACGTCAGTTTAAAGCGAGACGAATAAAGCTGTATTGTGTAACCCGGCAGATATTATTAAAATGAGCAGGTCACCATAGAGACTAGCTGATCAGATGTGTGTGTGTGTGTGTGTGTTTCATCCATTCAACAAAGCTTATTTGCAGTGCCGTCACTTCCTACATGCAGATAATGCAGCCTGTGAGAAAACTATCTCTGCTGACCTATATATATATATATATATATATATATATATCATAATAACATTTCATTTAATTGTAATATGAATCACAGATAATTCTGAAACTTAAATTAAAGAATTAATATTATTTTCATTATTCACATACAATATATATATATATATATATATATATATATATATATATATATATATATTAGTGCTGTCAAATCGATTAATCACATCTAACATAAAAGTTTGTTTACAAACTAGTTACCAAAGGACAATCTCATTTTCAGTTGAAAAAAAATAATAATAACAATACATAATTAATATTAAATAAACATTTAAATTTAAAAAATATTTGAAAAAACTAAACTGACTTTAACTAAATCTTTAACAAAAATAAAATGGAAATTAATAACTAATTTAACTGAAATAAATATATGAATAAGTTTTTGTTTAGCTTATATATACAAGCGAAACAAAAATATATATATATATATTTATTATATTATATACTTTTTTAAAGTAAACAAAAACTAGTTTTTTCACCTAGTTACCAAGATAACATTTCTTACTTTCAATTAGTTTAACATTATGTACTAAAATAAAATAACAATAATAAATTTATGTTAAATAAAAATGCAAAGGGTTAGGGTTTATGTATATATATATATGTATGTGTATATATATATATATGTATGTATATATATATATATATATATATATATATATATATATATATATATATATATATATATATATATGTATGTATGTATAAAAATATAATAATATATACACACACATATACTATGTGAACACAAACTTTAGCGATTAATCGATTTGACAGCACCAATCTATCAAGATCATGTCCGGGTCCTAGTTCATCCAAAAAAAGATATTATATTTAAAAAATATATAATATATTATATTTGACTTATATATTTATGCTTTATTTATATATATTTTTTTAACTATTTTGTTGTTTATATGGTGTATATGTGTGTCTAAAACTGTAAATATATTGAATATCATTAATATAGTGTTTTAACAAACAAAAGCTGTTGGAGTATATTATCCAGCAGCGGCCCTGCATTTATTTAATGACAAATTAAATATGAAATCGTGTCTGGGTCACCTGAAAATGACCTGAAAAAAAGTGTTTATTGTTTAGGGCCTATTTTTAGGACCAATTCGTTTTCTTTGAATTATGATATTATGTCATGACAATTGACAATTGCCTCAAATTGTTTCGTTAAGCAAAATGTAATTAAATGTGTCTTTTTGGGGGGTCTTATTTTGTAAGATTCTCAATAATTACTCATTTTTATCCTTCTTATAAGGGGAAAAGTATTAAATAGTTTAATGAACAATGCGATATATTGTGCTTAGAGGCATGAAACAAAGCATATGCACCCGAAAGTTTATGGCTTTGAATATAATTTAGGTCAGGTCTCTAATAAGGACTAATGGCGAGCCATTTGCAGTATTAATTCCATGCTTGACTGGTTCAATTAGAGCTTGTCGAACTGAACTCGCGCTAGTCTGCTTTACCGCTTATGTCGTTGTGAATCTCACTCATCTCTCTTTCTTTCGTCCCTCTTTGTCTGTTTGCTATTCTTTGACTCTTTTTGTCCGTTTATGCTTTTTTAGATTTATCTTGTTTGTTTGATGGGGGCTGTTTTTATCATTTGTACCTTCTTTTTCTGATCTTTAACCCTCTCCAATCTTGTTTCTGTATTATATTTGAATGTTCAGTTTCTGTTATAAACGTTAGTGTTATTTCAAATGAAATTGATCAGAAGCAGTTTGGGTAGTAAAAATAGAGCAAAAATGATACATGAAATTATTTATAATGGCATATCAGCTGAAAAATACATGACATTTCATTTTTTTTGTGGTGCTTATGGCGTTTTGAAAAAGTCCCTAATGAAACACATGATTATCATTTAGAAAATGACGAAGAAAGACCCTTTTTATTCTCAGAGAGGCAGTTTCACGAGCGTAAAGTAAAATGAAAAGTGAGGAAAGTTCTTTTAACATGGAATATTGACAGACATTATTTTCTTGTTTTTCTTTTATTAGCTTTGATCCTTTTAATTAATTTTTCCTCTTTGCACCTTCGTTCCTCCTCCTATCTCAGGTGTACATTGTACCACAAGCGGCCATTTTTAAGATGGAGGGTCTGGAGGGAGCCGAGGCCGAATCCGCCATGCTGAACAACATGCGCGTTTACGGCACACTCGTGCTGAGCTTCATGGCCATTGTGGTGTTTGTAGGAGTGAAGTACGTGAACAAGCTGGCGCTCCTCTTCCTCGCCTGTGTCATCTGTTCGATCCTCGCCGTCTACGCTGGAGTGATCAAGACCGCCTTCGAGCCGCCGATCTTCCCGTATGTGCCTCATGAATATTATAATCACATTTATCAGGACTTATGTCAGAAACTTACTGTACACAGCAGTGTTATTTTAAATTTATTATAGTTTTATATTTTTAAAGGGGACCTATTATGCAAAATTCACAACCAGCCTATTATGGTAAAAATCCACTCACTCATTTTTTTTTATAATTCCCGTAAATCAGAAGCAGTTTCTTCAAACGAGCTGATTCAGATTCTCACCCCATCATAGAGAGAAGCCCCGCCCACAACTTGCCCTAGTAGCATAGACACAGCAAAAGAAGCATTACAAGTGTTGTGTTTTGGGATGTACCAATTATCGTAGAGAAGAGTTAAAAATGGCACATGAACACCCTTTCTGGTGCGTGAGATTGTCCTGTTTTGTTGTTGTGTCAGTATGCTCTTTTCTGGAAAGGGGGCCGGGAGCAGCAGCTCATTTGCATTTAAAGGGACACACACAAAAATGGTGGGTTTTTGCTCACACCCATTTTTAACCTAAATGATCTGTAGGGTATTTAAGTGCTAAAACTTCACACACACACTCAGACATCTTGTGAAAAGTTGCATCATAGGTCCCCTTATATTTTTATAGTTTTATATTTTTTAGTTTTCATGTTAATTCTAGTAATGTTGTTATGTGTTTTTGTCATTTTATTAGTTTTTCTTTTAAATATGCTATTTATTTTTATTTCAATTTTTGTTTTTTTTACTAAGTAAAGTAAGTTTTTCCAACTAATATTTATATTTTAGTTTATTTCAGCTTCATTTCAATTAACATAAATGTGTTTTAATAGTTTTAGTTAACAGTAATAACCCTGTTGCACTGTAATAAAAGATTTTTCAAAGTTGTAAATAAAGATTATTTTACAAGAAAATACAATTTCAGTTTTTCTAATTCCAAATTTCATGTTTAACTCAACGTGTGACGTGCCTTTCTTTGAAATTTCTCCGTGTTTTTGTTGTTTTTTTTATTTTATTTTTTTTTATTTGTTATTTGCAACACACATTTGACATATGTGCTGTTTAGAAATGATTTAGATTGAAATGATTTCCACAGAGTGTGCGTGCTGGGAAACCGGACTCTGGTTTGGAAAGGTTTTGATGTGTGTGCGAAGGTCATCGAAAGAGAAAACGCCACGGTCACCACCGAACTTTGGCGGCTCTTCTGCGACTCTGAGTTCCTGAACGCGACCTGCGACACCTATTTCGCCAATAACAACGTCACGGAAATACAGGGCATCCCAGGTGTCATGAGTGGCACCCTGCGCGGTAAATACAGCCACAAATGACAGTGTCACAACACACTAAGTTATACCTATATATTATATATTATATAACTAATGATGATAAAATGTACCAATTTCTCATATCTTGTCTCTTTTTTTTTGCTTTCTCTCTTTCTCATCCAGAGAACCTCTTTGGGAATTATATGGATAAGGGTTCATTCATTGAGAAGTTGGGAATAACGTCTGTGGATGAACCCGACGCCATCCCGACCAACACTAACCGCTACGTGCTTGCCGACATCACCAGTTTCTTTACCATGCTGGTGGGCATCTACTTCCCCTCCGTGACCGGTTAGTCTTCTCTTGACATGCATTATTAAAATCAAAAGTTAATATTATTTAATGAACCTGCGTTAACATGAACTAACAATGAACAGTTGCATTTTTATTAACTAACATGAATGAATACTTGCTGTTAGTTATTGTTATTAATGCATTAACTCATGTTTGATATTATTGTAAAGAGTTACTGTAATACCAAAAGTCAGAGTTTGGATTTGCCACATTTTAGAATCCAAGCCAAGTCATCAAAACTATGAAGTGACACAATTGACTCTTCGCAAAGACCCGCCCCCTTTTGTTACAATTGCTATGTCCGACAAGCCATGCGCTCTCACGCCAAGAGGACACTGACAACGTGTCGAAGGACATATGAAACAGTTTCATATTTAATATATTGTAAATTTTTAAAGACGTTTCAACAATAAATAGCGTGTAGCATCTCTTTAATGTGTGGTGACAGATCGCTGTAGCTCCTTCAAGCGGCAAACAGTTTGATTGACAGGTGATCTGACCAATCATTACCCCGAATCCGCAATTTTGTCCGTCAAAGCAGTCAGGGGAGTTAGTAGATTAACGTTGGTGAACTTGATAAATTGTGTGTCCTCACGTCTTTCCGCACTTGAAACAACATTCCTTCTGATGTTCATTCATGTTTATTTGATGCTATAAATGAACTAGTATGAAGAGATGATCTGTCACGACACATTAAACACACACTAGACGCTATTTATTGCTTAAATTTCTTTAAAAAATTACTAAATTTTAAATATGAAACTGTTTCATATGTTGTCAGTGTCCTCTTTGCTCCACGATGTATTTTCACTGACGTGAAGAACATGAGGAGAACATTGCAACAGACACTAAAGGGGGCGGGTCTTAGCGAAGGGTCAATTATTGTATATAATAAGCATCTGTCTTGTTTTGAACAGGTATCATGGCTGGATCAAACCGATCAGGTGATCTGCAGGATGCCCAGAAGTCCATTCCCATCGGCACCATCCTGGCCATCACCACCACCTCCATCATCTGTATCTTCTCATTCATGAACACACAGACACACACATATATACGGCGCTCCACCTGGTGGACACAGTGTGATATGACATCCATCTGCAGAGCAGTTTATATTAATGAACAAATATCAAATAACTATTTTTAGCGATGCAAATCACTTCTAGCCAAATGAAGTTCGCTTACAGAAAATAATCCTGTGAAACCGGTTAATTATCAGTTAATTAAACCAGTTAATTAATACATTATCAGAGGCTGGTCATTCACTCTTAGAGCAGGTTTTTAAATACTCAAAACCAAAAACACCAAAAAAGTTCTTTAACTGAAGTATTCAGACATGTCCAGCGTGTTGCTGTTTGGCGCCTGCATCGAGGGAACGGTGCTGAGGGATAAGTATGTTATTCACACACACATAAAACAGGTCATGTGATTTAGCACGAGAAGATACAGGATTTTGTAATGCTCGTAAACAAAGTCTGCATTCATTTGATCAAAAATACAGGTAATATTTTGATTTAAAATCGCTGTTTTCTATGAGAATATATAATAAAATGTAATTTAATGATTTTCAGCATCATTCCTCCAGTGTCACATGATCTGATTTGCTGCTCAAGACACATTTCTACGTGTATTTCAGGTTTGGTGAGGCCGTCAGGGGTAATCTGGTGATCGGGACACTGGCGTGGCCGTCGCCCTGGGTCATCGTCTTCGGTTCCTTCTTCTCGACCTGCGGCGCAGGGCTTCAGAGCTTGACGGGCGCTCCTCGTCTCCTACAGGCCATCGCACGAGACGGCATAGTGCCGTTCCTCAGGGTGAGGAGCCGGACTGAGAGTCAGATTCACATCGCAGCTTCTTCTGCCCGCGTTGAGCTTGTGTTTAGCTGTTTGTGTGCGTGTTTGTGTGTGTTGCAGGTGTTTGGCCATGGAAAAGCGAACGGGGAGCCCACCTGGGCATTGCTCCTGACCGCTTGTATCTGTGAGAGTGGAATCCTCATCGCTTCTCTGGATAACGTCGCTCCGATTCTCTCCATGTAAGAGGCGTTACGCAAACAAACATGCGCTATAATGTACAGCAGACCCTACTCACAAATGTAAATGTCTGAATATCAATGCATCAGATAATAAAATTTAAAAACAAACTGCATCCACCAGTTTTGTTATTGTTAACTAAAACTATCCAAATTTGTTTTTATCAATTGAAACGAAGCTGAAGTAAAATAAGATATAAATAATAGATTAAATGAACTCTGGTCCTCTTTGTTTAGGGTTCAAAAGTTACAAAGTCTTGAAATGTAACTTCTGTTTTTCAGGAAAACCAATGAAATATATTTTTGTTCAAAAATATTTTTTGATTATTATTTCAAAATTTTATGGTACTATGCAATATTTATACAATTTTATTAGCTATTTTAAATGAAATAAAAACACATTTGTGTTAATGATTTTTCAATTAAAGGATTATTCCAGGTTAAAATAGAGACATGGCATTTAAAATCCAATTTTTTGAAGGTAGATTAGCGCCATCTGGTGGGAGTAAAAAAATAATAACTTTTATAATGGCATGTTGTAACCATTAGATTCCTGTATAGTTCTATGTAAAGTGGCCTATAAATTCTCTAGTGGTTTTTATATATTTTTATTAAGTTGTGGATTGGGATTTATTCTTAGACATTCTGAAAGATAACTTTTTGTGAAGGTTTAGATTTTTTTATTATTATTTTTTTTAATGTTGATTTGAAGTGTCAGTTTTTGCATTAATTTTACTACAGTCAAACCTGCATATGTGCAATTTTTACTTGCTTTATGACTGAATTATTGATTTTATTTCACGCATTTGCAAAAAAATATTCAGCAAATTTCTCTCTTGATATTTTAGAGTGTCACCCCTTCATTGCTGTGCACTTTTTTCCATATTTGTTCATATTTCCCATTCATTTCCTATGTCTGTCTTTTTTGACCACGAAGGAGTCAAGTGTGACTATTTTTCCATATCCGAATCATATCCATGATTTTTTGTGTACGTTCACATAGCTAAAAGTCAGCAAGTGTCATCCCATTCCGATAAAGCAAAAAACAAATAAATAAATTTCAAAACGTAAAATTTTCCGTCGAGAACCAGAGAGTTAAAATAAAATAGAAATATTGCCTCGACAAATAACTGAAATAAACGATGTTGAAGTTGAAGAACTAAAATGACTAAAACTGGAATGAAAACAAATTAAAGCTAAATAGAATTTTTAAAAGAAATAATAGTAAAAAGTGACGAGGCACTAAAAATATAACTTCTATAATAGTAGTGAAAAAAAACTACAATAACAATATTTCAGCATTATTTCAAATACCAAAAATGTTTTTAAATAGTCAAAAGTTTAGTTTTTATGGAAAAATGACACTGCATTAACTATTAATATGATGCACTAAACAAACAAATACATTTTTTGTTCTCATTTCAGCTCTATTATAAGTTTCATTTTTCTCATTATTGCTACTTAAACTGTATTTATTTCAATATTTTGTCGTCTAAAACGATCCCGTTCAGACGTTTTAAGTGTGTCTGTGAGAGCCCTGTCATCTGCTTGTGTTTATTGACATGATCACGGTTGTTTTTCAGGTTTTTCCTCATGTGCTACATGTTTGTGAATTTGGCGTGCGCCGTTCAAACTCTGCTCAGAACGCCCAACTGGAGACCACGATTCAAGTTCTACCACTGGTGAGCATCAGACCGCCACGTCTGGCCGTTTACCGTGGCTTTACTTGTGTTTGCGCACTAACATTTACCTTCCTCTTCTCCGACAGGACTCTTTCCTTCCTTGGCATGAGTCTTTGTCTCTCGCTCATGTTCATCTGTTCTTGGTACTACGCCATCGTTGCCATGGTGATCGCCAGCTGTATCTACAAGTATATCGAGTTCCGAGGGTAAGTGGATTGTGACCCGGAGACGGGGGAGGCCGGCGGGGCGGAAAGCGAAGAAGATGGATTAGAAATTAGTTTTAGGCGTTTGACCTGTCAGGATTTTTAGATCCCTCATAATCCGCCTGGCCAAGAACAGCTGAAATCTGCTGCGGGATTTGATTAGTTTAGTGCTTTTCTTTTGGAAACACTTCTAGAGTCAAGCCGAGCAGTGACCCGAGTCTGACGCCGGAAATTAAAGAGGAGGGGCAAATTGGCGGCAGGATTATGGAGTCTGAGGCTGTGCTCGCGGTGGAACACTGCACAGCATACTTAAAAACAGATCAATATACATTCTAAATAGTAGTATGCATGTATTGTAGTCACTTTTATACAAATTTGAACTTTTTGCAGTCAAATAATTGCAAGGTTAAATTGAGTGGATTGCATAGTGGGATAGGGGACTCTGTTGTACAATGCACATGTTGCTATGTGGCATGCAACCTGAAAATTAGCATATTACACACATACATTTGTACAATATACTGCAGATATAATAAGAGTAATATGTTAGTATGCCATTCGAAACATAGGCAGTGTGTGTGTGTGCTTGTTTTCATGATTTATGAGGACACAAATGTGTATAATGTCATGGGTATTACACTGGTATTATGACGTAAACATGTTTTATGAGGACACACATGTGTATAATGTCATGGGTATTACACTGGTATTATGACGTAAACATGTTTTATGAGGACACACATGTGTATAAGGTTATGGGTATTACACTGGTATTATGACGTAACCATGTTTTATGAGGACACACATGTGTATAATGTTATGGGTATTACACTGGTATTATGACGTAACCATGTTTTATGAGGACACACATGTGTATAATGTTATGGGTATTACACTGGTATTATGATGTAAACATGTTTTATGAGGACACACATGTGTATAATGTCATGGGTATTACACTGGTATTATGATGTAAACATGTTTTATGAGGACACACATGTGTATAATGTTATGGGTATTACACTGGTATTATGACGTAAACATGTTTTATGAGGACACACGTGTATAATGTCATGGGTATAACACTGGTATTATGATATAAACATGTTTTACAAGGACACACATGTGTATAATGTCATGGGTATTACACTGGTATTTTGATGTAAACATGTTTTATAAGGACACACATGTGTATAATGTCATGGTATTACACTGGTATTATGACGTAACCATGTTTTATGAGGACATTTCATACGTCCTCATATTTCAAATAGCTTTAAAAACATACTAAACAATGTTTTATTAAAAATGCAGAATGTTTTCTGTGATGGGTAGGTTTAGGGGTAGGGGTAGTGTAGGGGCATAGTTTGTACAGTATAAAAACCATTATACCTATGGAATGTCCTCACTAAGATAGCAAAACAAACCTCTGTGTGTGTGTGTGTGTGTGCATGTTTACAGGGCGGAAAAGGAATGGGGTGATGGAATAAGAGGTCTGTCGCTCAGTGCGGCCCGCTTCGCCCTGATGAGGTTGGAAGAGGGACCACCGCACACCAAGAACTGGAGGTGAGTGCATAAATATTTTTATATTTATATTATAACTATATATATTTAGATTATTTATATATTATAATATATTATTTATGTATTATTTATTATTATCTTATTTAGATTAATATATTTTATTTAAACATTGTGAGTGTGAGTGTGTGTGTGTATATATAATATTATTTATTCATATAAAGTATTATAAAATACGCTTATTTTATTATTAATTATGAATTATAATGTATAATAGTCAAATATCTGATATAAACGGTTGAAGTTGAAGAACTAAAATGACTAAAACTGGAATAAAAATAAATTAAAAGGTAAATAGAATTTTAAAAAATAGTAAAAAAAAAAAAAAAAGTGGTACTTAAAAAAGGTACTTAACAAAATTACTAAAACAATTCAAATGAAAACTAAAAGTATAAAAGTCATTCAAAATGTTAATTAAAAAAATACTATAATAGTAGTATAAAAATGACATTAAAATAACAATATTCCAGCTTCATTTCAAATAGTATTGACAAAAGAATTTAATAGTTTTTTCTGGACAATAACACTGTTTTAACTATCAAAATGATCCACTAAACAAACAAAAAAATACTGACTGTCTTAATTAATTTTGATATAATTAATTAATTAATATAATTATTAATTATATATATTTATATATATATATTAATGGAAATATTTAAATAATATTATAATTCATAAATTTAGATGGTAACACTTTAGGTAACAATAAGGTTCATTAGTTAAGCATTAGTTAATGTATTAACTAACAAGAACTAACCATGAGCAACACATCTGTTACTGTATTTCCTAATCTTCGTTACCGTTAGTTAATGTAAATACAGTTGTTCATGTTAGTTCACAGTGCATTAACTTATTATTTTTAATAATGTATTAATAAATGTTGAAATTAACAAAGATTAATAAATGCTGTGTAAGTCCAGTTCATTATTAGTTCATGTTAACTAATGAACCTTATTGTAAAGTGTTACCATTTAGATTAATATATTTATAGTTATATATTTATGCTAAATTTTAAGTACATTTGTTGTTTTAATTATATTATTGGTGTTATTGCGCGCAATTAATCTTTTGAAAGTTTTATAGAGTCTGAGAAACATGTTGTACCTTCTCTCCTCCTGTTCTTCCTCCACAGACCTCAGATATTAGTCCTGGTCAGCATGGACGCCGAACTACATGTGGAGCAGCCGCGTCTGCTGTCTCTGACCAGTCAGCTGAAGGCTGGGAAGGGTCTGACCATCGTGGGCGCAGCGCTGGAGGGAACCTACCTGGACAACCTTCCTCAGGGGCAGCAGGCCGAACAGGTGACAGACATAGAAACACGTTTAGCGAGGCACCGACCTGGACAGCAACGGCATGTTTGAATCAGTGTCGATGTTCTTTTTCCCATCTCACAGGCTCTGAGGAAGCTGATGGAGACGGAGAAGGTGAAAGGTTTCTGCCAGGTTGTCATCTCTTCCAACATGAGGGATGCCACGTCACACTTGGTCCAGGCCGGAGGGTTGGGTGGTCTTCAACACAACACCGTTCTGGCCAGCTGGCCACGCAACTGGAAACAGGCCGAGGATCATCAGAGCTGGAGAAACTTCATCGGTGAGGGACAGAAGCACCATCGAATTCTCTTTCGCACTTGAACGGACAAAAACACGCAACAAGTATGCCAAAGTGCCCGCTTCGTCGAGCATCCTCGCTAACACAGTCTTAAATGACCGTAAAGAGTTGTGCGTCATCGTATGCATGTCAGATCTTAAAGTGACAGCAGCCTAATTAACCTAATTAACCAGTCTGCGTTAATCAAAGAACAAAAGAAAAAGAAATTGAATAACTTTAATAAATATTAATCTGTATTTTAATCTAAATTTTGCAGGTAAGAGTTCTTTGATTCTGGACTTTTCCTGCCTGTTAGATCAAATATGTAAAATATATGTTTCGACATTAATTTGGAGATTAAATGTGAAATTACAATATTAAAATATATCGAAAACTTTCATGTTAGGTGCAATTAATCACGATTAATTACAGAAAAATATGCGATAAATTAGTTAATTTATTTTAATCGATTGGCAGCATTAATTATACAATTATATATTAAAAATATATATTTTTTAATACAATTAATTTAATTTACAACTTATCATTAAATACAATTTGACTAATTAAAAAGTGGGTATTTAAGCTCCATTTCTTCCTATTACAAGAATTTATTTAATTTATTTTAATCGATTAATTATATATATATATTTTTATTATTTTATTTTTTTTTTTAAATAAAATATGTTACTACATATCATTAAATGCAATTAAGTGCCTAATTAAGCTCCATTCCATCACAAATGAGATCTCTTTGATTGCTCAATTGTTTCTCTAGAACATCAATGCAATTAAAAGGATAGTAAATGGCGATTTTGGAGATGTTTCTCCTCATAAAAAGACTCCAGTAATCTCACGTCTCCTCCTGGAGTTCTCAATCTCAGATTTACCGAGATGCCAATGTCTGCAATCAAAAGTCAGCCTACATATGAACTCAAAGATTTCTTATCAAATCATCTGTGACCGTATGACAGCTGTCGACGCATTTGTGTGTCTTCCGAAGGTATTTAAGGAAACACATCTGAGACAAAGTTAACACATAAAACATAACTGAGCAGTATAATTTTCCTCTGGCTTTGTGAGACTGATTTTACGCCTCTTGTATCGGTGTGTAAGGCTTTGACTCACTGGTTTGCGCTGCGGCAGCTGTGTTAGATTCATTACATCATATGTGTAAGTGCGAGCCTGTTATTGCAGCTAAACTGTGAGACCAGACAGAGCAGGTGCAGCTTCACGTCTGACACCGCAGATGTTCACTTGTACATTTAAAAAAAGAAATGAGCCACGGTTTAATTCTGTCTGATTTGGAACGGATCCTAAAATACTTATAGAAATAGTTGTTGAATACAAGTGTTTATCAGCTGATCCTTTTCAGGTGTTGATTCTCTGTGAATACAGTCGATTAGGATGAGATGAACGAAATCTTAAATCATAGTATAATGTAGATCATAGTAATGGGATATTTGATGATATAGCTGCTTTTACTAAAATTTAATCCAGAAAATGATTTATGTAGCACAAAATCATGTGATTAAGCATGTTTTTCTTGATAATCCAGTGAATTAAATTAAAAAAAATGTATTTACATATATTTATTGTTATATAATTTACATTGTATTATATTTACATATGCTGTATTTTATTTTTAAACAGTTATTATTTTAATTATATCAGTTATTCTTACAATATACATATATTTATAAAAATAAAATATTTATATTATAATATTATAAATAGATATTATTATAAATAATTATTATATATATTATTAATAATAATAATTATATATATATATATATATATATATTATATATATATATATTTATATAAGTATATATAAGCACAAAACCATGTGATTATGCATTTTTACTTGATAATCCAGTGAATTAAATATAAATAAAAAATGTATTTACATATATTTATTGTTATATAATTTACATTGTATTATACTTACATATGCTGTATTTTATTTTTAAACCGTTATTATTTTAATTATATCATTCCGTTATTCTTACAATATACATATATTTATAAAAATAAAAATATTTATATTTATCTATATTTATATAAGTATATAAAAGCACAAAACCATGTGATTATGCATTTTTTACTTGATATTCCAGTGAATTAAATATAAATAAAAAATGTATTTACATATATTTATTTATTTGTATTATATTTAAATATCCTATATTTTATTTTTAAATAATTATTATTTTAATTACATAATTCAAAACATATTTATACAAATAAAATATATATATACAAGTATATTTTAAATAGATTTAAGTATGCATGTTTGTTAAAATGTATTTTTAAGTAGTTATTTTAATTATATTATTTGTAGATTTTATTTTAATATACATATATTTATAAATATAGTTATTGTAAGGACCACCCGTCAGCCCAACGGCAGAATCTGACGATCTGGCGAAGGTATAAAGCGTGTATGTCTTTTCAGCGCCCGCGTTAAGTTCACATTAGTTTTTATGATTTTAGATTAAGTTTTACTTTAGCTTCTCGCTCGATCTGACTCCAATTGTAAACGATCTCTAATGGGTAATGTTCCTGATATAACATTAATAGCTAATCACGCAATTAAATATGAATTAATTTAGACCTTTAATTTCTTTGATTTCTCTTAATTTCAATTGTCCTTTCATTCGGGCGCCGGGCCGCTCATGGACTATGTTCAGCTGAAACCACGCCCAACGGTCACAACCTGATCAGTTTAGAATCAAAACAGAGGTATATAGAGTTTACTAAAAAAAACACAAATTATGGAATCGCCTCATGCTTATTCTCATAAAAGTGCCATTCGATTTAGTCACGATACTATAACATGTTAAGTCATAATAGTCAGAAATCTGAAACCTTAATACCGTGCTCATGCTCCGTCTACTACGATTTCAGTATGATCTATCCTGACACCTAGAATTGCGGAAGCCTCGAAAACCACATAAATCTACCGGGATCAAATGATTTCAGACGAATTCAAAATAAATCAAGATGTAACAATTTATTTATCAGGTAAAAATGTTTCAATGCCAATTACATAATTACACAATTATAAACCAATTCAAATACAACAAATACATAACATCAGTTACTCAAAAGATTTCTCTAAGAGTACTTAACATTATGCATACACACAGAGATGGTGGATGAAAGTTTTAAAGACATTCACCATCTCTATGTGGGGGTTCTGCTTACAGAATGTCCCCTCTCGCTGCTGTGTCTTTTCCCCTAAATACCCATACCAGAACAAAAGGACTGTAAATATTTATTGCCCCCACACCTGGTTTTGGGGGAGAGGAGGTGGTTTGCTTGAAGAGAACAGAATTCTAAGTTTTCAAACTTTCCCATAATACTAGTGACTGCTGTGAAACTGAGACCATTTTACCAATCGCACTGAGACATTTAAAATGATACCAAACATGAAATTGGAAAATAATAGATTCACAAGATACATAATACATAGTATATATGCATTCTCAGAGAATTTCAGTGATTTGAATCAGGGGGGAGAAGGGAGGGGGGAGAGAGGGGGGGCTGGTCACATAGCTGAGTGAGGACAGTTGGGGCAGGGCGTTGTCCTATTCCTTTGAAGTCTTCTCTCCAGATGAGCTTTATTGCTTTATTGCAGGATGCCTGATCTGAGCTTTATCTTAGCAGGAAAATCAAATCTTACATTATATTTAGAAAAAAATATATTTTAAAAAAGATTTAAATGTACATATATTCATGCTAAATTATGTTAGTTATTCTTACAAAGATAAGTCAATGAAAATTTGTAGTACAAAAATTACTTTTTAAATTCATATCTCTAGGTGTTATTGTAGGGCTTAATACAATTAATCTTTTTAAAGTTTTGATCACCATTAAATAGCTTTTCTCTTTCACTCATCAATGTTGGAGAATTATTCTCTGTAGAATTAAACATAAATCCATTGAATTCAATTTAATGTATTTTACTACATTTTTTAAAATAGAAAAACAGCTTGAAATTATAAAACGACCCAAACCAGTAAAACTAATATATGCTTAAGTGTAAATCATAAATATAAAAGTATCTTCATTACAGAGCTGGTAAGAGAAACCACCGCCGCCAGTAAAGCCCTGCTGGTGCCCAAGAACATCTCGGCCTTCCCGTCGAACGGAGAACGCTTCACAGAGGGTCACATCGACGTCTGGTGGATCGTACATGACGGAGGCATGCTGATGCTGCTCCCCTTCCTCCTCCGCCAGCACAAGGTACATCCTTTTCCTCTTCATTTCTCTCATCGTTAAGTCACATCATACTCATCACGCTGTTGTTGACGTCTGTGGATATGATGTTTTGCAGGTTTGGAGGAAGTGCAAGATGCGCATCTTCACTGTGGCCCAGATGGACGACAACAGCATTCAGATGAAGAAGGATCTGACGACCTTCCTGTATCACCTGCGCATAGACGCCGCCGTGGAAGTGGTGGAGATGGTAATCAATGGCATTCTGGGATATCGCATAAAAACATTCGATGGAAACGCCAATGTGTGCATAAATTCTAAAAATGAAAAATGAGGCGATGTTGTATGAATGCCTGAGCCAAAATGATTGGGTGACAACTGACCCTTCGCAAAGACCCGCCCCCCTTTAGTTACTGTTGCAGCGTCCGACAAACTATGCGCTCTCACGGCACACATCATCAAAAATACATCGCACAGCAATGGACACTGACCACACGTCGACAGACAAGACAGAGCAGGTTACTTTTGATATGAAACAGTTTCATATTTAATATATCGTAATTTTTTAAAGAAGTTTAATCAATAAATAGCGTCTAGTGTGTGTTTAATGTGTGGTGACAGATCGCTGTAGCTCCTCGTGAACCGATCATCTCTTCATACTAGTTCATTTATAGCATCAGATAAACATGAATGAACATCAGGAGGAATGTTGTTTCAAGCCCGGAAAGACGTGAGGACACACAATTTTTACTGCTTTGGCTGCTTTGTCAGACAAAATAGCGGATTCAGGGTTATGATTGGTTAGATCGCCTGTCAATCAAACAAAGTGTCAATTGTGTTCGCAAACACCAGCAAGAGAAACATGTTTATAGCGTTTCGTCTGCCGCTCTGAGGCTCAACTCATTTATCATGCAGGAAAAAAGAGCCACAGTGGCTTCCTAAATCTCAGCAACTTCCATTTTTATTCCTGATATTTAGCGTCAATTTCCCAGGAAGTGATGGTTTGACTCTCTTGAACACATGGGATGGAAACGCTGCTTTATTCGCAGTTGATTTCTACCACATTCCAGTTTTGCACATAAGTTAAATTCATAACTTATGGCTAGTGACGCTTTGTTAATAAATACATTAATAAGTCTTATTGCGCACAATTAATGTTTTTAAAGTTTTGTTCACCATTCACGAACTTTATTGTTTACTCTTGATCAGTCGTGTAAAATTAGTTTGTGGAGTCCTCTTTAATAATTAAATATAAATAAAAACCATTCAATTAAATATATCGTATTAAATATGATTAAATATGTGCTTTATATTTTCTCTTGTTTTTGGAACTATAACAAATGAATGATATATCTGACATCAGAGCAAAAACAGCTTCATGTTATGAAACAAAAGTCTCAAATCAGTAAAAGTAATATATTCTCAAAATAATTTATTCACAATATTTCATGTGTTCATAATCCACACGGCAGCTTTGTGAGACGAACAGTTTAAGTTGAAAAGTTTATCTTATATATTACACATATAATCTGCTCCATCAGATATTAACCAGGGCTATGCATATTTAAATATAATTTAAAATCTAAATAAGTAAGTAAATTCATTGTTTTTATCTGTTATTAACAGTATTGCCATAATTCTTTAAATGGTCAAATTAAAGTGTTTGACAACAGTGGACGTGTTTTTATATGGTAAGGAAAATATTTTTAAAAATCCAAGCTACAAATATTGGCCAATAATTTGGAGAAGATGATGACACAATGTTTATATTTGGGTCGGCTATGCCTTTGGCTTCTGTGCAGTTCTGAGGAACTCTTCATGTGTCTTTATCTTCAGCATGACAGTGATATCTCAGCGTACACGTATGAAAAGACCCTGATGATGGAGCAGCGATCTCAGATCCTGAAGCAGATCAACCTCACCAAGACCGAGCGTGAACGTGAGGTAGACGTCCATCCTCCAAACATTCACTCTTGATCATCTGACACAGCTGTACTTTATACAGATGACAGGATCTCTTTAACATAATAATATTACATCGCAGTGTACAAATGCAGGTGTTAATACTGCATTTTGAGTCTGCTGGTGGCCTCGCCGCGAGAATATTCTCCATCTTTCCTCTTCCTTCAGATCCAGAGCATCACTGACAGCTCTCGTGGGTCGATCCGTCGTAAGAACCCGGCCGCGGTCACGACCCAGCTGAGTGTGACCGAGGAACCGGCGGCCAGCAGCAAAGAGGAGAAACCAGAAGAGGAGGTACAGCATGAGGCTCATTTCATTCTGTGCTTGTAATCGCATCTTCAGATTTCTGAGTTAATGAATGACTTTACGGTTTTCATCTTACGTGGCAGTAGCAGCCACGTCGCTTGTGCTGTGATCTCAACTTGACAGATTTGTCTGATATCTCTGCGGTTCAGAGGAATGAACACAGCAGAATCTCTCTCTTGCTCTCTCTCTCTTTCTCAAAAGTTATTTTATATATTTTAAATGTTTTATTTATAATTCTATTTTAATGATTTAATTTGATTCATTATCTGTTGTTTTTAAGTATTTATTTTATTTTTTATTTTATTTTAAAAAAGAAAATTGAATAATTAAAACCGTCAGCAATAGTAAATGAATACATTTTTACTTTTAATTCTTTTCATTTTAATGAAAATAAATACATGGTAATTATTGCATTTTTTTTTAAATTTGTCAAATTTTTCAATTTAATTCTAAAAACCAAAACAATTAAGTATAATTAAAATTAAAGAAATCAGTCAATATAATTATTTAATTAATTTTATTTTATTTAATAATAATTTATTTATTATTATCATTAATTATAAAGTCATTTTATTGTCATTGTAATCATAATAATGTAATTTTAATGTGATTATTATTTTATTATTATCATTAATTATTAAGCAGTCATTTTCATTGTCATTGTAAGCATAATTAAATTTTTATTGTAATTATTTAATTTTATTATTTATTTATTTATTTATTTTAATTTAATTGAATGATTTTTTATTATAATTGAATTATTTTTATTTATTATTATCATTAATTATAAAGTCATTTTATTGTCATTGTAATCATAATAATTTAATTTTAATGTAATTATTATTTTATTATTATTATTATTATCATTAATTATTAATTATTAAGCAGTCATTGTCATTGTAAGAAAAATAATTACATTTTT
Source organism: Zacco platypus (assembly GCA_038088235.1). Classification (NCBI taxonomy): domain Eukaryota; kingdom Metazoa; phylum Chordata; class Actinopteri; order Cypriniformes; family Xenocyprididae; genus Zacco; species Zacco platypus. The sequence goes on along the minus strand of CM076074.1, from coordinate 31,550,354 downwards.
ATTGTAATTAATTAATTTTATTATTTATTTATTTTAATTTAATTGAATGATTTTTTTATTATTATTGAATTATTTTTATTTATTTAAAGTCTTTTAATCTCTGAGCATTAACAGTTGTATCTTTTCCTTCTCTTTCGCCCTGACATTCTCCATATGTGCGTATGTGCCGGTCCTGCCCTCTCAGTCTGTCCCTGTGTCCCCATCCCAACAGGAACAGCTCATTCATGATAAGAGTACCAACCCGCCCACCCCGGCCACACCCCAGTCCCCCACCGCAGAGGCCGAGACGCCCGGCACAGCCGTTCAGATGACATGGACTGAAGCTAAGTGTGATGGAGAGCAGGCCAAACCTATAGGAGCCACCACACCAGAGGCCATCAAAGACCTCTTCAACATGAAACCGTAAGTACCTTAAGGTTTAAATTTGGACTCAGTTTTGCATTGCACATTTTTACAATCTTTCTTTCTTTCTTTGTCATGCCGCAGAGAGTGGGAAAATCTGTGAGTATAGATGCACCTCTGACTGCGATGCGATAACATTCCCTGATGTTGATGAATATTTGTGACCTTATCATCAATGTTCTTGTTTTCAGAAACCAGTCCAACGTGAGGCGCATGCACACGGCACTCAGACTCAATGAAGTCATCATTAAGAAATCCCAGGAGGCCAAACTAGTCCTGCTCAACATGCCCGGACCACCAAAAAACAGAAGCGGCGACGAGAACTGTATCTTGATAAACGCTATGATCTTTTTTGTGCTACATTGTCTCAATGTTTTCATCACTCCCCTTTAGCCTCTTTGTTCGAGCACCCGACTCTAACAAGTGGCCCGGATTCGAGTCCCGCTTAGAGTGAGCAGTTTGAGCAGGAGAGGTTTCATTGGTGCCGTGACCCGGATGGGAGTGAGGTTTAGGGGGGTGAGTGTAACGGATGTAGGCCGGTAAGAACTGTGCATGTAAACCTTACTCCCCCGATCTCAAGAGGTACTCTAGCAACTGGTGTCTTTAGCCTCCTTGTTAGAGTGCCCGCCACCCATTTGGACGGGCCTGGGTTCGAGTCCCGGTTGGAACAGGAGGGGTAACATTGGTCCCGTGACCCTGATTTGAGTCCCGGTTTGAGCAGGAGAGGTTACATTGGTGCCGTGACCCGGATGGGAGTGAGGTTTAGGGGGGTGAGTGTAACGGATGTAGGCCGGTAAGAACTGTGCATGTAAACCTTACTCCCCCGATCTCAAGAGGTGCTCTAGCAACTGGTGTCTTTAGCCTCCTTGTTAGAGTGCCCGCCACCATTGGTCCCGTGACCCGGATTTGAGTCCCGGTTTGAGCAGGAGAGGTTACATTACTGCCCTGATCTGGATGGGAGTGCTAGAGACTGCGATCTTTAGCCTCCTTGTTAGATTGCCTGTCACCCATGCGGACGGGCCTGGGTTCGAGTCCCGATTGGAACAGGAGGGGTAACATTGGTGCCGTGACCCGGATGGGAGTGAGGTTTAGGGGGGTGAGTGTAACGGATGTAGGCCGGTAAGAACTGTGCATGTAAACCTTACTCCCCTGATCTCAACTGGTTAGAGTGCCCGCCACCCATGCAACGAGTTCGAGTCCCGCTTAGAGCAGGTAGTTCGAACAGGAGGGGTTACATTGGTCCCGTGACTCGGATTCAAGTCCCACTTAGAGCGGGTGGTTTGAGCAGGAGAGGTTACATTGGTGCCGTGACCCGGATGGGAGTGAGTGCTAGAGACTGTGATCTTTAGCTTCCTTTTTAGAGTGCCCACCACCCATGCGGACGGGCCTGGGTTCGAGTCCCGCTTAGAGTGGGTGGTTTGAGCAGGGAGTGAGGTTTATGGGGGGGAGTGTACCTCACCCCCCTGATCTCAAGAGGTGCTCTAGCGACTAGTGTTGTGATCTTTAGCCTCCTTGTTAGAGCGCCCACCTCCAATGCGAATGGGCCGGAGTGCGAATCCATTTTAGACCGGGCGGATCGAACTGGTGGGGCTACAGATATAATTTGCATACTGTACACCATATTTACATACTGCAAAAGTAGTGTGAGTTGTGCCTGCATCTGTGTGTATCTTTTACAGCTTATCTCAATTCCTTGACTCTCCATCAATCAGACATGGAATTCATGGAGGTTTTAACTGAAGGTCTCAACCGGGTCCTCCTTGTGCGCGGTGGAGGTCGTGAGGTCATCACCATCTACTCTTAAGAAACTAGTCGACGTCACCCGCACCACATTTGCCCCCCTTCCCCAGTGTAACCCAAGCAATATCCCAGAATTCCCTTCAGTCAACCAGCTTCATTTGTTCTACTGGTCTGCCAAGCTCTCACCGGCCAAACATCGCTCTTGGCGCTACTCTCGTTAACACTTTACTGTTCAATGAAGTGCACTGTTGATGTCAGTGGGTATTTGTTCAATGCCCCCCCTGCTGTAGCTTTCCTGCATCATCTGTCAATCACTGCTCTCACCCAATCAGGAGAAGCGGGTGGGTTGGGCTTGATTTGTTTTTATTTATTTGTTTTAAAGAAGAGGATGCAGTGTCAATGAAGAAGGATTCAACGTTCATAACTACGCCAGAGATGCTGTGAAATATTTCTGCTCTGGTAGAGAACGATCTCCCGATAACCTTGGAAAAAGATTTTCATGGTTTGAACTCGATCCTTTTGGTCTGCAGCTTTGTTCGATGTGAAAAGATTAATAATGAGTTTATTCAAGAAAAAAAAAATCTAATGTGAACTGTGAAATGTGAAGCTTAAAGTCAACATGAAATCGTCAATATTTACACGGGATGTGCATGGTTTTTTTTCCCTCAAAAGAAATCAAAATGTAATCTTCTTTGCAATCAAAATGTAAACATTCCTCCAAAAACCTCTGAAACAACTCTGATCCAAACACCCATCCATCTTATTTTTCCCTCCTTAATCAATTCTCCAGCCCATCTTACCAAGTTTTCCTTGGGGAAATGTGTCGTATTACGGAAGTAAAACGGTTTGCGAGCAGCACTTCATGTTGACTTTAAGCGGGTGCTTCTGCACAAAGACCTGTTGTTCTGTGTTTGTTTTGTCTCGTCGGCCTCCTCCATGTTTTTCGGTCATTCCTAGCTATCCCCCTGCCAAATACAGTCACAATATGTGCCAAAAACAAGGCTGGCAGGGTGTGCGAATTGCTGTTTGACAGCAAAGCAGCAAGCAAGAGTCTATCAGTGTAACCGACACTGTAATTAGTGAAAGAATGAGCTAAAAAAAAAAAAAAAAATACAGACAGAAAGAAAAAATTACTCAGCCACTAATAGTGTAAATAGTGTATAAGGCATTATTTAACATTGGTGTAGTATTTTTATCGTGAAATAACCGAAGATTCTGGTGAAGAAACGCTGTTGTCTTTAGGCCAATTCACACTGTACCGACAGACCAGATTATAGCACGCTCAATCGACGAAAACAAGCTCCGGCAAAACCAGACGAAGAGTCTGTCAGCGTCTGTTGGTGCGGTGTGAAACGGCCTTTACAGGGTCAGGGTGTTTTGTGCGGCTACAGGCTTCACTATGGCGGCTTGAAGTGTACTACGGTACCGAACCTCCCCTCCCCAACAAGCACTCAACCTGCACTGACAGCCACTGTGTAACAAATGATTTAATGAGTCTGTGGATTCATTAAATGAATGTGTGTGTGCGTGTGTGTGTGTGTGTGTGCGCGGATTGCATCCTTGAGCAAAATTGCCCATTTCTTTAGTTTTTTCCCATTTCGCTATAAATAAAACCTATATGTTTGTTGCATTTACAGACAAATCTGTATAAATTAGCTATATCTTAGACAAAATCTATGGTGGAGTGCACCGGAAATGTCACAGAGCTATATATATATATATATATATATATATAGAGTATTATCGTATCTGATTGTATTGCCAAACTATGATTTCACTCGTGCCATATGAATGAAAATGTGAATTCGTCAATAGAAACCAATATTGATAACATTGCCACTTTAAACACGAATGCTGCATTCACTTTACTAGTTCCTATAGAGTTCTAAAAACTTTGAAACTGCTCATTTCGACAAATTATATCATACGAAGGATCCGACTTCATACAAAACATCCAAAATGGCAGCGGCTTCAACAGTTCGGGATGTCGTTTTGCGTCGCTGTGCTGTTGCGAGAAGTGAATTAATGTGATTTTGAACGAGATTGCTGTCATTATCAACAAAGGATCCACATATGGATCCATTTTGGCATTATGGGCTTTGCCATAGTAACAAATCATTTCTGAGTCCATAAACAGCTCAGAATCGTTGTCGTTTGGTAATTACAGTAATTCTGACGCGACATGCATTAGATTGAGCTGTTATCGCACTAGTAAAGCATGATGGATCAAATAACATCCATAAATTTGAACTCTATGCAGTGTGACTGTAATGCATTTGCCAAATCACAAAACAATGAGATGCTAAATTAATCAAAGATGATTCAGAGAAAAGTAGTTTAGATCTAAAAAGTGTATTTTTAAGAGCATAATAATATATGTGAAATTGGGAAATCATAAATTCATTGCATTATTTATTTTTGTAGAGATATAGGCTATTTTATAGAGTCTTTTTTTTTTTACAGAAATACCAACAAATGCATATACATATATATGCACACATATATAACTAAAAGAAAGTATATACAATAGTTTACAAAGATATTACAGATTCTTTTATGTTTAAACATGGGAAAACCTCTCATAAGATATGAATGATGCTGCTAGTGTATGAATAGATATGGATTGTTCGTGTACATAGAGCTAAAGAATAAATATTTAAAGGTATATTTACGAGGGGAGGGGTTGACGCCGACTTTGCATACCGGTCCTGGCGTCCGCATCGAAAACGACTTCAGCCTTATATAATCAGCTTTATCACGTTTGGTTTCTTTTATATTTATCGTTTCGTTGAACAGTGGTAATTTCAAGTGACAACGACGTTCACTGAATCTGAACAAAATGCAAAATGTGCATCGAAACGCCACGTTCTTTAACGAAGTACTGCCTGCGTAGACTGAGCCTCCGATGACCTTTCGACGATTAGTTTAGATGTTTTTGACCAACACTTACGATATGCTTTGTTTTACTCCTGTTTGCATGGTGCGTGTCGGAAAAATGTGTTTTGTGAAAAGAGCAGTTCCTGGAAAAAAAAATGTGTTGCCAACTCTGCGGTTTTCCCACGGAATCGGACTACTTAAACACCGTTGCAGCGGGTTGTTTTTTTCATGTCCGCGGGTTTTCCCACGGAATCGGACTACTTAAACACCGTTGCAGCGGGTTGTTTTTTTCATGTCCGCGGGTTTTCCCACGGAATCGGACTACTTAAACACCGTTGCCGCGGGTTGTTTTTTTCATGTCCACGGGTTTTCCCACGGAATCGGACTACTTAAACACCATTGCAGCGGGTTGTTTTTTTCATGTCCGCGGGTTTTCCCACGGAATCGGACTACTTAAACACCGTTGCAGCGGGTTGTTTTTTTCATGTCCGCGGGTTTTCCCACGGAATCGGACTACTTAAACACCGTTGCAGCGGGTTGTTTTTTTCATGTCCGCGGGTTTTCCCACGGAATCGGACTACTTAAACACCGTTGCCGCGGGTTGTTTTTTTCATGTCCACGGGTTTTCCCACGGAATCGGACTACTTAAACACCATTGCAGCGGGTTGTTTTTTTCATGTCCGCGGGTTTTCCCACGGAATCGGACTACTTAAACACCGTTGCAGCGGGTTGTTTTTTTCATGTCCGCGGGTTTTCCCACGGAATCGGACTACTTAAACACCGTTGCCGCGGGTTGTTTTTTTCATGTCCACGGGTTTTCCCACGGAATCGGACTACTTAAACACCATTGCAGCGGGTTGTTTTTTTCATGTCCGCGGGTTTTCCCACGGAATCGGACTACTTAAACACCGTTGCCGCGGGTTGAAGCGACCACAAATAACATATTTATCCCCTGGATAAACGCGGATTTTACCCCCCGTAACGCGATTTTTTCCCCCCTGTAAAAACCTGGTAACTCCGATGTCAAGGCATCTTTTCCAGATCGTTGCCACGACTCAGCAACGACCGCGGATATCCAGGCAAAGGGTACACTTAGATTAGCAGGATACTTGCGAGTTGTTTTTGGCTTTGTATATAAAATCGCTCTCGAGACACTGTAGCTGCAGGGTCGTCGTTCCCTGTCGTGTTTGATAGGACGCATTTAGTACACACCGGAAAAAAAAAAAATGGTCTACGAACTTTTTTGTTTTCGACGGTAACGTGCAATATTTGTTTTGGCGGGAAATGGTATGTATGGCATATTTTTCGTTGCTAGTTCGCCCACGAGTCTGCTTCTCGTAGAATAGTCACGAACCACGTAGTTCATCGGCGCGCTTCGTATGCTAGAGTGTGCGTCACATCTGTTCTATGGTGGCTGAGATAGAAATGCACTTTATACAAAGTTAACGTTATTTACGTCCACGGTTACAGTGAGTTGGCAGAATCATGAGCATGCCAGATCCATTTCAGCGCTGATGCCTCTAGTGGCGAGAGTGTGTATCGCAGATCGCTGCAGTAACATACTACCTGAACATACTGATTTTATTATGCTGTTAAAATAAATTTAAAAAAAACGTGTGTGTTTGCTGTTTATTTGGCATGAATTTCTAGCATTTCTTGTAATTTATTGAAAAATTACAAAAAAGAGTATACGTAGATGTAAAAAAAGAAGATATATTTCTAATACGAATCACTGAAGTTGATGTGGTGACATTTCCCTCCCGCTTTTCACCTCCTTCATCGCTCCACTGTTCCAAACCTACGAACACTGTATCGACGTGATCACGTATAAATATCGATTAAAGACTATAAAGAAGCGCTTCCACTGCCGGGCTTGGCTCTATTCAAACTGACAGTGGACACACCACATTCACAGTGTATCTTTTCTCCTTTATTCACCATCTCACGATGAATACCTGGCTTGTGTGTAGCAAAAATGAAATCAAGTGTTCTGTATTCCTTTGCCAAGGAATATCGAGGCGTTCGACACATCTCGGAAACAAAAAGGGCTCTGAATAACAGTCTGTGGTTGGTTCTGAAGTTTGACCCGTGCCACTGGATGTTCTCCCAAAAAAAAAAAAAAAAAAAAAAAAGAAAATGTGAATCTCGCTTCAATCCTTCACTCTTGAAAATAAAGGTTGTTCTGTGGTTCTAGGCAGCATTTTTTTTTTCGAAAAAGTTTGAATCGCAGGTTCCTATGGAAGCCTGTTTCCGCCACTGAAAAAAACAAAAAAGATTTTTGCAACTTTTATCTCAGAATTCTGTTATAAAGTCAGAATTCTGAGATAAAAAGTCAGAATTCTGAGTTATAAAGTCAGAATTCTGACTTTTTTTCTCAGTAAAAAAAAAAAAATTTAGTTTCCTGTTACTGAGATTGACCGTCACTTGAGTATGGAAGCCTCGCCACTGAAAAAAAAAAAGATTTTTGCGACTTTTTATCTCAGAATTCTGACTTTATATCCCAGAATTCTGACTTTATATCTCAGAATTCTGACTTTTTATCTCAGAATTCTGACTTTATAACTCAGAATTCTGACTTTATATCCCAGAATTCTGACTTTATATCTCAGAATTCTGACTTTTTATCTCAGAATTCTGACTTTATAACTCAGAATTCTGACTTTATATCCCAGAATTCTGACTTTATATCTCAGAATTGTGACTTTTTATCCCAGAATTCTGACTTTATATCTCAGAATTCTGACTTTATTTCTCAGAATTCTGACTTTATATCTCAGAATTCTGACTTTATAACTCAGAATTCTGACTTTATATCCCAGAATTCTGACTTTATATCTCAGAATTCTGACTTTATAACTCAGAATTCTGACTTTATATCCCAGAATTCTGACTTTATATCTCAGAATTCTGACTTTTTATCTCAGAATTCTGACTTTATATCTCAGAATTCTGACTTTTTATCCCAGAATTCTGACTTTATTTCTCAGAATTCTGACTTTATATCTCAGAATTCTGACTTTATATCCCAGAATTCTGACTTTATATCCCAGAATTCTGACTTTTTATCTCAGAATTCTGACTTTATATCTCAGAATTCTGACTTTATATCTCAGAATTCTGACTTTATAACTCAGAATTCTGAGATAAAAAGTCACAAAAATCTTCTTCTTTTTTTTTCAGTGGCGGAAACGGGCTTCCATAGGTTCCTCGGATCATAGTTTTGGTTTCCCGGTTCTTTTTTCCAAAGAACAACAAGAGCTTAAAATGGCGGCAGACTGTAAACCCCTTTTGGTTCGTCTCGAAACCTTTATTTTCAAGAGTTTAGTCCCATGACGTTTATCTCTGAGGTCACTTGAAGTTGTTTTGCTTGACATTCCAGTAACTTTGCCGAAAACGGTACAGCTCGCCACGCAACGTGAGCTCCGATAGGGTCCAAATGTTGAAATCTGAATCAGATCCATCTGAACCAGTTGAAATAGAGCCAGGACCCGGGTCCGTTGTCCTGTTCGACGCATGCACATTATCCTGAACAAGCTAATATAAATATATATATATAAATATTTAACTGTTTTGTGATATACAGTATTATGTTCACGCCAGTTTATTTCAGTTGTTTTGATTGTAAATGTGTTATTTTTACCAGATGTTTGGTGTTCTTGTTGTGCACAACGATTTCTTTGGATCCACTAGTATCTTAGTGTGAATGAATATTGATTGGTTAATGGGGTCTATTTTTACTATCGCTAGTTTAGCCAAGACGATTTTGCTTTTAGCACTGAGTTCGTTTATTTAAAAAAAAAAAAAGAACTGATTACCAAAGTTATTTATGTTAACCTGGATACGTGTTTAGTCTACTGCAAACTGTCATTCTGAATGAATTAAAAAGAAACTCGAGGGTCTGTTATGTTAAATCATTCGTTTTTCAGTTTCTACTCATGCCTTAAATGCACAAATTGGCAGCTATATGTGAAATAATCTTTTAAAAGTGCAATGCGTGTGGTTGATTTCATTCATTATTAATATTATCTCAAGATATAGTCTAGTTTGCACTCAAATTAATGGCTATAAAAATGTTTTATTTGATGTCAGCCTATTGCCAGATATAATTTGACTGCCTGAATATGTATATGCCAAATTTTTATAAATATCCTACTCATTTAATTGGACTATTATTTATGTATATTTATGTCTTGTTGCTTTATTACAGCATGGCTGCAAGTTAGATCCAAGACGGATATAAGAGGAATTAATAAACATAATCATGCTTTGTCTGATCGCAGAACGTGCGAGAGTCATTGAATCACTCGCTTAGGGCTGTTCAGTGATTGTAACAGATTTTGCGAACGATATTGCAATTAATTCCAGATCAGAACATTAGTTTTACATGGAAAATGGCTGAATCCCTCAGGCTTGTTTTTGATTCATTTGAAATGAAAACATTTCGTATTTGAAAGGGAGAAGAAATGATTTTCAGATGATCTTTCACAAGTAGATTTTTTTTTTTGTCTGTTTCAGGGTTTTATGGTCATATTGCCATGTAGTGTGTTCCTGTGGTGTGTGTGTGTGTGTGAGTGTGTGTGTGTGTGTACAGTGACGTACACACAGCAGATCTGGGACCAGAGGCAAGGGTGGACGAGGGTCCTGTAAATATACCAGAAGTGGTTCGTGTTGAGGTGTTTATTTTTTGTGTCAGTGTAAGTTGAATATTTTAAAAAGATAAATAATGAGTATTCTCTATTGTGTTTCATGGTACATAAAGAAAATAATGTAGTTTTATCTTACATTTCAAATGCTTTATCTCTATGGCTTCTGCAAAACTCCCATTCCATTTTATAGATTTGTCAGCACAAAATGCAATAAATGAATACCATTTTATTACCGATTATTTGATGGAGTCTTTTTTCTGAGCAGGTTTGTTGCATCAAACGGATCGTTCACCAAAAAATGAAAATTCGTCCTCAAGTTCTTCCAAGCCTCTATGAATTTCTTTCTCCTGCCGAAACCAAAAGAAGATATTCTGAAGAATATGATTAACCAAACAAGTCAACGGTCTGTGGAAGTCAATGAGGACCATCAACTGTTTGATTACTAACAAAATATCTTTTGTGTTCAGCAGAAGAAAGAACTTCATACAGGTTTGGAACAACATGAGGGTGAGAAACTATATATGGGTGAACTATCCCTTTAAAGTCTGTGGTTCTTCATCCTGGTCCTGTTCCTCATCACACTGCTGTGTCTCGTTTCGAAGAACGCATACGGCATCGAGGCGGTCTCGTTTAAGAAAAGTAACCATAATAAAATGAACTCATGAGGTGTAAAACACTGTAATGTCTTTCCTACTTTGCAATCTAACGGTTACTTTTCTTAAACGAGACCGCCTCGATGACGTATGCAGCCTCAAACGCGACCTCCAGAGGACGCAGCCTCCGAAATGAGACGCGGCGATCATCATTTATTTGTTACATAATATTATGAGGTCATTAGTAGAGACTCATAGATCTGAACTAGGTGTGATTTAAAGACATTTCCCTGTGAGGGTTTTGCTGTGAAGCGCAGAAAATATCCAAACAAACATCTAGATTAGCCAGACGACTTCACTAGTCGGCCATCTTGAATCCAGTTCCCTCTGATTCATTTCTCAAAGCGTTTGTGGTTGGATTTGGGAGTCGCGATCTTCTGAACTAAATACCGTTTACTTACTTTAAATATATTGGTGACACTTTACAATAAGGTTTCATTTGTTAACATTATTTAATGCATTAACTTGGTTACAGCATTTAATAATCTCTAATAAAAATCCAGCTGTTCATTGTTGATCTTAGTTCAAGTGCATTAACTGTTAACAAATACGAAATCTTGTTAATAATGTATTTGTAAATGTTGAAATTAACATGAACGTTAATAATAGCTGTAACCGTGATGTTCATTATAGTTCATGTTAACAAATAAAACCTTATTGTAAAGTTACCATAATATTCTTATTCCAGTAATAGCGTTTTATTGCGTTAAGGATGCCAACTTTTCCCAGCAAAGATGAATTTAATGTAAACTAGACGTAATTTCCAGCAAAAAATGCCAAGCAATCGCACAAACTAGGAAAATATGTCACTTATTGTTGGTTAGGACTAATTCAGTGTTCAAAATGGAATACTAGCTCACTTTTTAATGAATTCCTAATTATATTGCTTTATATTATATATATATATATATAATTCCATGTTTTAAAAGTAGTATGATACATAAACCCATATATACACGTGTTGACAACTTGGATTAAAATAAATATAATTATATATATATATATATATATATATAAATCTGTGCCCATCACACACTACTAAATTTTCTATGAATTCTGACTCAAATCTACAGACGTTCGGATTTTCAGAAATTAACATTGATGCACCCAGACTGCAAACCGGAGCAAAGGTTGTGTATTTAAGACACTGTGAGAAGATTGAAACAAACTGAAGAGCAATCAGAATTTTTGTATCTAAAAATGAATTTATTAATTCAGAAGTTGACTGGTATATACAATGCACAAGTTTCATATAAAACAACAGAAATTTCCCCATCTATTGATGCATTACACAATCATGCTCTGTAAAGTTTTCATTTAACAATAAACAATAGTAGTAAAAATAAAAATAAAACCGTAAAACCAGAAAACTATGACTTCACACAACGCGTTCGTGTTATCACAAATGACACGGGAACAAAAAAATAAAAATAATTTATGATGATTCAGAGCAACGCAGACTTCTTCGTTTCATATCAAATTTATTCATTTCAGTAATGGCGGGAATAATGGGACATGGGCGGTGGATCCATGCTCTGGCCCATTCCCTGTGCTGACCGTGGCCCTTGACCCACAGATCCCATATTCACCAAGTGGTTAATGGGGCCGCTCTGAATGAGCGTATCCAAGGCTTTCTGTACGCTGGGGTTGTCGAAGTTGATCCCAGTGCCGGCGGTGACAGCCGGTCTCTGAGGGCCTGCCGGCCCTGGCATACGAACACCAGGAGGCCTCAAGGACGGCCGAGGGCTCATCATGCTCTGTGGCTGGACAGCGGCTATTTTGGGTATGCCGGCAGCGGCGTGAGAAGACTGGAGGCCGGCGTGAGACGACTGGAGCCCGGCATGAGAAGACTGGAGCCCGGCATGAGAAGACTGGAGCCCAGCGTGAGAAGACTGGAGCCCGGCGTGAGAAGACTGGAGCCCGGCGGTCTGAGGGCCGAGGCTGGAGGTGTAACCCTGCGTTTGGGGTGCCAGAGCAGGGCTGGACACTGAAGATGTGCCGCTGCCGCTGTTGAAGATGCTGAGGATTTTAGCCTGGAGCTCTTGCTGTTGGCTGGTGGCGGCGGGAGCAGGGGCAGATGCGGGGGTCAGATGCGTGGAATGCAGGGACAGGCTGGAGTACGTGGGTTGAGCTGGTGCGGATAGAGCTGGTGTTGTCTGAGAAGGCTCGTGAGTTGCAGGTGGAGGGTGTGTTCCTTGAAAGGCCAAAGAGAGTGAAAGGTAAGACTTGATTGGTAACGGTGCATTCACGACATGTCGCAATTATGGTAAAGATTATGAACTGTAAAAAGCCTTCACATGCTTGTAGAACATGTAAACTCGTAATTTTCTGAGAGCTACGACTGTAGCCACTGCCGTTGTACCACCTGACCACTGCTGATTTAAGGTGTACGGCATCAAAGTACCGCGAGAGCGATTCAAAAGCATATGACATGGCGTGAACGCAGCGTAACATTGAGTTTAAACTAATCAAGTTACCTGCATCAGTACTGCTTCTGACAAGACGATCACGTTTGTCTCTCAGATATTCAATTAGCCTCGCCAACTCATCTGGAGTCATAAACCTGAGAGAAGACAAGACAATCATATTTAACACCAGTCAAGATTCTCCATACAAATTTCAATAAACAGTCCATATTATTTGAATTGGCTTAAAACAAAATGGCACGTTTCCCAGGAATTCAGGTAAAAAAATTGCAATTGAACAAATAAAATGGTGAACCGTCTAACGCTGTAAGACATTAATTCATAACTGTCATAGTTCGATCTCTACTGGTTTACAATTTGTTCCATTTACAGATCCATTTGTTACAGAAAACTCTACCTACTTTTGATCATATTAACAAGCAGTAGTATTCTCTTAATTTTACATTCAGAGAGTGACAGTAAAGACATTAATTGCGTTTACAAAATGTACAAAAATTCTGAAAAAAAAAATGTATTACAGTTTCCACAAAAATATGAAGCAGCACGACTGTTTGCAACATTGATAATGAAAGGAAATGTTTCTTGAGCAGCAAATCTGCATATTAGAATGATTTCTGAAGGATCATGTGACACTGAAGACTGGAGAAATGATGCTGAAAATTCAGCTTTGATCACAGGAATAAATTATATTTTATAATTTTAAATTGTAATATTTTGAAATTTTACAACTTTCTACTTTTCTTTTGATCAAATAAATGCAACCTTGGTGAGCAGAAGAGATTTCTTTCAAAAAGTGTGTGGACCTACCTGCCCTCTGACAGCAGTGTTATGGGGGTCAGGAGGGAGACGGGATGGCCCTCTCTGTCATGTTCTCGCATCAGCACGTCATCGGCCATCTTGGCCGCCTTCCTCGCAATCTCGTCCCTTTCTTTAGTGCGGTGTTCAGCTTTAAACGATTCAAAGTTGTGGGCCACCAGCACCATGGCGTCCTGCATGGGCATGTTCCTGTGCTCTGCAACAAGACAAAATTTCATTGTAGCTTAAATGTTTTGCCTCCAAAAATGTAAGAATATACTATGGTGTCTCATTCGATTTTTCAGCTCAACGCTGATATGCAAGTAAATCGGCATCAATTATCAAACTCTCTGTGGAAGGATGCACACCTTGCGGGGTCCCAAAGAGGATGTTGACCGTACAGGAACGATGTACTTGGTGTTGCTGGGTGATGATAATGGCAAAGGGTGTACGAGCCCGACTTACGTCCTCCAGAGCTTGGGTCAATGACACTTCAGTATTCAGGAAGATGAGATCCACCACCATACCCAGATCCCGAACCTTCCTGCCCACCGTCTCAGCATATTCCCTGCACACAAGCATGAAAATGTAACCATCTCTAGGAAATCATTTCTTATTTAAGATGCTTTAAATAAGAACATGGTCACATGACTCACTTTTGCAGCTTGTTGACGACTATGACAGAACAGTCCACTGGTCTCTCGGCGTCATAGCGCCTCTGCAGCTCTTCATAATATTGGCGGTAAAGTTCATTCCTACGACGTTCTTCAGGACGCAGACGTTCGTCTGTAAATTCAGAAATAAACACTTAGCAAGCCTCATCACGGGAAAAGTTCTCATGCAACTCTCTGAACGTATGAATTAAACCAATTACCAATACTGCCAACAGTGACTGTTAGAACATCAGAACAACCACACATAAAAAAATATTTCCATTGTAATATTTTCAGTCTACATTGACACGGTCAGTCTAAATGCGATTATTTGTGTATCCAATTGGAATCCGATCTAAATTATTGACTGTCCAACGTTGTGTATCACAACTGTTCGATCCGATTTGTGTGTCTATGCCACTCGTTTTTTAGAAAATGACCAATCGTTTCACTAGATAAGGGATCATGTAGATCCTTTGAAGCTGCGCTGAAACTGACATTTGGACCTTGGTAGGCATTGAAGGAGAAAAATCCTGGAATGTTTTCCTCAAAAACCATAATTTCTTTTCAATTGAAAAAAGACAAACATCTTGGATGACATGGGGATGAATAAATTATCAGGAAGTTAATTCCTAAGTGAACTAATCCTTTAATGCAAAAACAAAACGTGTCTTGGTAGTATGTGTTGTACTGCCTTTCATTGACGTTTATTTAAATCAAAAACGACTTTCTTAAATTGTCACAATGCAAAAAAACCTTGATCTTCAGAAAAGGATGAATTTTCTTAATGCAAAATATCAGCTTTATGTTTCAGAATGGTTGTAAACGTCAAACCGACCCTCTGACTCTCTCCTGCCATTCCAGGGTTCCCTGTAGCGCTCCGTGTACGGCTCCTCTTTCTTCCGATAATAGTCGTAATCTCCACGGTAATAACGATCGTAGCCTTCCTCTCTATGGAAACAGTAATGTTGTTTAGATGATGTCAGGTCACCGGAAAACAAAACTGATTAAAATGCAAAACTACAAAGGTTTTGTGTGCGCACCTGTAGGAAGGATCTTTCTCTCTGCTCTCTGACCCCCTGTATCGGTCATCGGCTGGGGCTCTAGGTTCATGCTCACGAGGTGGACCAGGACGAGGCTCACGGCTATCCCCCCTCATGTCTCGACTCTCACGGTGGTCTCGAGAATCTCGCCCATGCACCGGGGACCGAGAACGTGGACGGGGCTCTCGACTGTCCCCGTAAGCACTGGATGGCCTGAACAGACAAAATACACCTAGTCAACACGTGCCAAATAAAAAAAACGTTACCCCCAAAATAGCTCTGACAACCAAGACAAGTTTTAAAATCAAGTGCTTAAACGGTTACAAGATGTTAGTCAAATGGTAAAAACAAAGACTACTTTATATATATATAAAAAAAAATAAATAAATAAATTTATTTCTAACAGAAAAACTCATTTAAACGCTTTCAGAGTGGTTGCGGGAGATCACAGAAATGAGAGGGTGGTGCCATTAATTAATCCTATTCATTGCAAAATTCATTTCGCTTATTAAATGCTCTGTTGCAAACTCTGAACGTCTCCAAAAACGGACGTAAAAGCTAACATGTCGAAAATGATCTTTTTGAGGTTACCATTAGTGTCCTTTCATTCCATTGAGTTCAGTCAAATTTATGTCAAATGAGCAGGATTCACATAATGATAATGCTTTATTATTTTGTCAAATTATTATTTTTTAAATTAAATTAAGCCCGAGAGCATGGGTTTTTAATTTAAAACTGCTTCAGGATAAACCAACGCAATGAACCGCACTCTGTTCCACGCCAGAGCAAGAACAATAAAGCTATTTTCTTTCAAGACGGAGGCGATGAATGTACTGAAAAGACAAACACCAACCTCCAAATAATAATAATAAATATCCAACAATTGAATGAACAAGTGGAACTGCTTAAATGATTAGTTTTAATGGTTTACATCCCATCTGAACACATGAAATAAATAGGATTTTGATGTTTTAAGCAGGAATCAGTGATGATTTTGAAAACCGTGCATAGCAAGTGAACAGTAACACACCGTTTAGACAAAGACACACCAAGGGAAACGCACTCAAATTACCCTTTCAACTTTATTTCAGTTAATTCTGATACAACTAAAAGTGAGGAAAAGGGAAAGAAAAAAAAAATAGAACAAACTAAAAATCGGAAGAGCCACGAGAAATATCGATTGAACCGATTTCGCGCACCCGACAACGATATTGGTGTACTCTAGCTCTTTCGATGAATTCCATTGTGGAGGGAAAAACGTTTACCAAAATTCTCGATAGATGTCGTCTTCATTAGCAAAAATCCCAACGATACTTTACCTGCGTGGAGGGCTTGACCTGGATTTATTCTGTCGTCTCTCCGCTGCCATATTTACATCTGAAAATAAACCAATCCAAACGTTCAACATGACAGAAGACGGAAATGTTTCAGAGCCAAACGAGTTTTTTTTCTTTCTTTTCTTTTACTGAAAGGATGAACATTTAACATTCTGTTGCGTCTAAATTATAAGCATTTCCAAAGTTTCAACAGTAAATACTACAATGTGGAGAAAAAAAGCAGTAAAGGATCTTGTGCGCCATGATGTGTACGTCACTCCCCAGCTGTAAACACTTACTAAACACCTCTCGAATTAGACCTTCTACCACCAACAATGACGGGAATTTTTGCACAAATAGTGTTTAATACGCAATGCAAATTTTACCGCGTGTCATCAACATTAGGATACTATTGCGTGACTTAAAGATTAGAATTGCAGTCAAAAAGACCAAGACCAGCGAAATGGGAAAACATTGGGACTTTAATTTGTTTCAACAAGTCATGAAAAGTGTCAATTGGATGTACAGCTTTTATTTATACCTTCGCATAAACAAAACCCGAGACACAAAATGCTGAGAGTAGAGAGAGAAAAAAAAACTAATATGCAATTTAGGATAATCTTTGAAGTAAAAGTTTGGCTTTATTAGATTCACCACATTGCAGTTATTACAGTAAAATTAGAATTATACAATTAGTTGGTACAATTAGTCGTTACAATTAGTCGTTTTATTTCTCTAAAGTTAAAAACTTTGTAAAAACTGCCCAAATCACACCAGTGTTTAAATCATAGACTGGTTTAAATACTAAATCAGACCTTACCTAGTTTATAACCTCTATAAATTCGACCGTTATGTCCGGCTTTAGCAGCCTCGGCATCCTCCACTCGCTCAAACTGCACAAATCCGTACCCACGAAACAGGGACAAAGCTGAAAAAGGGAACAATCATTTCGTTTTACGCAAAAAAAAAGGGCGTTTGTTGGTGGATTTTTGGCCTAAGCTTCCCTTGCTTTCTAAAAGCGCAACTAAAGCCTCCAGACCAAAGTCTAAAGAAATGAACAACAGCGAACACTATAAAATGCTATTTTTCCGAAACGGCTAAGTAAGTCGTTTAATTTATACGCTACTAACCCTGTATTTTCCCATATGGCCTGAACAGATCCTCCATGTCCTTCTTCGCCATGTGTGCCGTGGGCAAATTTCCAACAAAAATCCTTCGCTCCAGGTCACGAGGGTCATTGCTGTTGGTGGTGTACGAGGGTGGCGTACTACTCCGACTTCTTCGGTGCGACATGCCTCTACGAGCTTTAGGTTCAACGGCCCGTTTTCAAGGAACGCTTCAAGTTGATTTTAGATACAAGACTATTTGATAAGCTATATTTCCCCCAAGGTCTTGAATTTGACGATGCGTCGACATGTAAGAAAAGAGAGATTCCAAAGGTAAAATGTCTGGGCAAAGTAACAAACCACTGCAGAAGTCTTTTAAAGTCAACATGAAATGTAACAAAATTTACCTTCATACACATTCAGGGGTTCTGAACGCATAACGATTCGACCAATTGACATGTTCTGATCTACATGTTGACTTTAAAGACAAACTTGAGAACCTTCACAGCAGGCAGAATTACAGTTTAATTCACACGCGGCGTTTTGCCGACCGATCGAGTGACATAAAAACGCGAAAATAAAGCGTCGTTTTTTGGGCCTTCGTCACAGGAGGATTTTCCAGCCCGTAAGATTCTCACGCAAACACGTGCGCTTTTTAAATGAAACGTTCTCAAGTATTTGATGAAAGATTGTGGGAGAGGACGGAAGGGAAAACCTGTTGGGATGAACCGACCACAGAAGACGCGACGGAAAATACGGGGACCTTGTCGCTGAAGATGAGTCTTGTGCCAACAAAACGGACGTGAAAGATTCGTTTCATGGGGATAGACATAAAATGCTCCCCAAAAGCTTCTTGCAAGTTGTTCAAAGTTTAAAAATGTCGGTATCCACAACATAGAGGCGATGCTTGGAAAAAATGATGAAAGCAGTTTCTTTGCCCACGGGTTTTAAACAGCAGTTGGACGTTAAGAGCTCACTGACGCTGTAGTCTTTGTGGTCCGCTTCAGCATATTCTCATCAAGTTGAAAAACATAACATACATTTTCCCAGAGCTGCGCAAACACCTTACCAGACAAAATGTTGGCCGTTCCACCTTAAAACGATTTTTTTTTTCCCAGATGACTCTACCTCAAGAATATCAAAGTCTGGAAAAAGCCAACAATGGAGAGTGAAACTGTGTAATTATGATCGACATATTATCAATCACAAAACATCATACTGTTAAAAGCGAGACAGAAAGTAACAGAATTATGAAGGAAATGTAACAGCATTTCTCGTTCGTAATAAATATCTCATTATGACGTCATGGTTGTTAAGGTCAACTGAAAAAATGATCAAATGAGAATATTTTTGGTAACACTTTACGATAAGGTTCATTAGTAAACATGAATTATGAACTGTACTTACACAGCATTTATTAATCTTTGTTAATTTCAACATTTACTAATACATTATTAAAAAATAATGCACTGTGAACGAACATGAACAACTGTATTGACATTAACTAAACTTGACGAAGATTAGACTAATGAACCTTATTGTAAAGTTGTTACCAATATTTTTAGTTCTAAAGGTACATAAATTAAAAGGGTACACCTGATATGATTCAAGATTTTAATATGTTCATTGACTATTAAAGACCTCGTATTGTTCAAAGAGTCAAACCGCTAAGGTATTAAAATCCATATTTTAATTCTGTTACACTGCCTATCAGCCTCCATTGTCATATTTCCAGGACTTTTTATTATCCAAAAGGCAGAGCCAAAATAAAAAAACGACCAAGGGAAAAGGCAGCGCGCGAAGCGGCTCAACAACCCTTCAGCCATTTTGTGACCGTGCAGTGACGTCATTCGAAATCAAAACCGCTTAGAAAATGCGCAAACGTTACTGCAAACTACAGAAATCGCGTGTTCCCGAGAAAAATGATCCATATTGTGCATATTCCGTCCGTTAAAGGTTGCAGGGAAGACCGCGCACACTTCGGCTAGTGACAAACTCGAACGGACGCCATGTTGCTCCACAAATCCGCACAGGAGACGCTCCTCTGCTGTGAAACTCGATCGTACGAGGTTTATTTTTTTACTCGTCGCGTTCGAGTTGAACGATTAGAACAGTGTATTCTTAAAACCAAAAACTATTAACCATAAAAAAAAAGACTATAATTGATGCTTCGATTAATAGGGTCAGCTAGCAAACTAGCTTACATTTATAACAATGGAGCTCCAGTATTTCACATTCCTGAGAAGATTTTTGTCGGATCAAATCCTTACCGTTACCATGTGAACCTGGAAAATATCCGACGGGTTTTCTTGCGGCGTCTTGTTCGTGCTAATAATTGCAATGAATGAATGAATGTTCCGCTGCAAAACTGCCGCAACCTTGCGGTGATCCTGTGCTGAACTGAGAATGCGAGTGTTGATGGCGCTGTTTTCAAAATAAAAGTACCTGCTCTAAAGTTCTTTTGTCAACAGTGATTGGAGTTACAAGCAGGGTTGGGGAGTAACGAAATACAAGTAACTTAGTTACGTATTTAAAATACAAAATTTGAGTCACTGTGTTTCATTACAGTTACATTTTAAATGGGTGGTAATCAGATTACAGTTACATCTGAAAAGTGTTTTAGATTACCAAAGTGATTACTTTGAGTTTTAATGTCATTTAAACAGCGATTGGTGATTCTCTGACTCTGACCGTCTG